>CAOLHI010002531.1:0-250468 GCA_948474755.1 Ctenosaura bakeri
GCACAGTAAGCTGATTCCAGTGTGAGTCACGGCTCCACCTTTTCTCATGCACCACTTCAGGGAGAAATTTTATCTTGTTTCTAGATTTAGAACATAACTCTGGCGCCACGGAGCACAAAAGTAGCACAATAAATCTTTCTTCTGCTAGGTAATTGTGAATATTAGCTACAATAACAAACCTTTCAGTATCTGGGGGATACAGGGACACATGTTACTGTAGAGCCCAAAGAATTTGAGAAGGTTCAGCTTTCTCACCTTCATACAACTCCACTTTATGTGCGCAGTTCCCACCCTTCAAAATGCCTTTCGTTAATCCTTAGTCTTTGATTAGCCCAGTCATTTTCTGGTATTTCTGAGATATCTGTAGTTCTCAAAAGATCCAGCTGCTGAATGATGGTAGAGCATTGAAAATCACTAAGGATTGTAGGATAATCAAGGTAAGGCAGATCTATCTCATGAAAGAGTCAGGACCCTGTCTGGAATGTACTTGAAATTACTATAGGTCTGAGCCAGCCCTAGTCATTATAAACTAGAGATGAGGGATGATGGAACTAGCCATCCAGCAGCATCTGGAGAGCTACTCAGACCCATCTGTGATCTGAACCAGTGTTTCTTAAGATATCTGATATGGGAATGCTTACCACAATTTAGTTAGCCCAATCCTGATCCATTAATAAATCCAGAACTAGGAAAATGTGACTTCAGGCAATCCAGTTCCCAGTCAGCAAATCCACTAGCCATGTTGGATGGGGGATTTGGGGAATTCTACTCCAAAATAATTTTTCCAAGCACCAAGTAAAGGCTGGCCGTGGAGTTTGCAGCTTGCTGCTTGTACAAGAACTTTGGCTATATACCTGGCCATTTTTACTTCTCCTGTTGCCTTAGATCAAAACTGGGAAACCTTTTTTGGTCCTCCTGATTTTCTTGGACAGCAACTCCCATTAGACCTCAAAAGTAACAAGAAGATGATGGGAACTGTAATCTAACAGTATCCTCAGGGCCACAGCCCTGTGGTTCTTCCCTCCTGCATGAATTTTACTGATGTATTTGTCTCTCACCCTATATTACAAGGAGAAGCAACCTGGCACCCTACACAAGCTTTTGCCTGCCGTTCCCATAATCCCCAATCAGCATGGTCAAATAATAGGGGCTGTGGGAACTATAACCCTTTTTGCACCAGGTTCTGGCTTTCCTTCCTTCCAAGTGACAGACAATGCTCCACCCCCTTCTAGAATGTGAATGGCGAAAACATCTAACCTTTGGCCAGTGCTTCATGAGATCTCAGAGGATAGTGAGTACCATCCTGTCCTCCTGGAGGAATTTATGGTAAGGAAATTCCCTTTCATTTTTATGTATTGCAACAGTAATATGATGAATCACTGTGACCTGATGTATTTGGTAATGGCATCAGCAAGTCTGGCACATGACAAAATCATAAACTATATCCTGGTTACAGTTTCTGTCGCAGGTTTTCTGGGACAAGGTGAGGCATGATCTTGACGCATTGTTGAAAACATTTACAAGACCTCCTTGTGCAGTCAACGGGTGGTAGAAGGAGAAATTGTATTTCAGTGGTGAGACACACAGTTTGAATGAAGAAGTTCCCAAATCAATCACTAGCATAAGCAATTTTTTAAAAGGCTTTAATTGCAGTTTAACCTGAAAGATCTCTCCCTGAGGCCCTGGAAAGTTGTTTTCTGTTGACAGTCTCAATCCAACATCCCCTCAATATAATGTAAATATCCACATGCAGACCTATGCTATGCTGAGCCATATACCTGATGCAAGGGTCGGAAAAATACTTGACTACCTCCCCATAGCACAAGGATTAGAGAAGAGCTGAGACACCCAGAGGACCCACACAGATCTCAGCTCTGATGTCATCATGGTATGTCTGGTGCTAAAGGTTGAGGACCACTGGCTTGGTTTGTAAAGAAGTCTTTCATTCAAAATTGGCTCTAGCAAAGCTTTCCTGAGACTATTTTGCTGTCTGAAGTGAAGAACAAGATGGCACCCTCTCCCATGTCAAGTGCAAAAGGTCGAGCTAGGCAATTGAAGTGTTCTTCTTTTCTCATACAAGCCATGAGTCAGTGGTGGCCTGGAGACCAGTGCTAGTCCACGAGTTATTGGCTGCCAGTCTGCTTCAAGTTTTCAGGAAAGAACAAAACAGTTGCAATCAATGGGCACAAATATGATGCCAGTCCCTGGCACATTAGGGGGTAAAAATCCATGTCAGATAGCTTAAGAAAAACTGTTCTACTAGACAGCAGCTATTTTGGTGGTATGACTATGCAGGGCAGGCTGCATAGTCCACAACTCTGTGCAGCAGTCTTCAAATATGTGACTCCTGAAATGGCCACCTCACTCAACCTAATAGAGGGACCAGCCCTGCCATTAGATACATCATTTTTCGATGCTTGAGTACCTTCTGTGTATACTTAAGTTTTACTGGGATATTTTATAGGAAACTCATAAAAGTCTCAGAAACATTGTGTAGATTATTTCATGGTATTTAGAGATTAAAATATGGCTTGTTCATGTGGCCAATCTTTTTTCATGCAGAAGTCATTTAAACTCTTTTCAGGGCTAACATACTCTTATTTGTCATGATTTGACAGGGAACTAACTAATCCTCCCTTACCCCACTTTTTCAACTGCTTTTAGAATGTCCCCAGTTTCTTCCCTCCTCTTCCCACCTCCCTCCTTTGTCCTCAGCTTACTTCAACTACTGCAAAGTGCGAAGTGCAAAAATGGTTTGCACCCAATTAAATCAGCAGGGTAGGGGTGGAGATGAGGAAGTGTGGAATCTTCCCAGGCTCAGGCAGAAGCAAATTGCTACAGTCTTTCCTAGCTTTTTGTGGTCTTCCTCATTGATAACTTCTGCCATCTTGACCAAACTGTAATGGTGCTTGGCTACCTGTACCCTGGTTTTCATCTGTTCAATGTTAAGAGGATATGACATAATTCAGCCAGTGGTCCATCCTGACCTAAGCATGTTTTCCAAGGTGGTGAAAGTCCCCCATGCATCTGAAATTCTTCTAGATGTTCTTGGATTGCAACTCCCATCACCCCTTGTCAGCATATGCAATGCTGTGGAATAATAGAAGATACAGTCCATCATCTGAGGAGTCACAGCTTTCATACCTGGTTGTGAAGTCAGACACCAAAAACATTTAATAGCTGCCAGACTTGGCTCCACTTTGTCCTTTATGGAGTTTCTCTCTCCTCCGCTTCTTTGCTTTACTGATCATAATGTTTTTCTGTAGAGAAGGAGTAACTTGCTCGGTTTAATGTCAATAGCACAGGTGTGCCTTTAAGTTTCTTAAAGTTTCAAGTACCAAGCTGAAAACATCATTCTACTTCTGCAGGGAATCAAAATTAGCCACTCATTCTTGGATTCTTTCATTGGCCAACTCACAGCTCCCCCATACATTGTTAGAAGACTCCTTCTGCCAATTCATTAAAACAGTAACTCCCTTACAGGAGAGGAGGAAGAGTTCTGCCTCCCTGTTCTTTTGCTCTTAATTTGCAAAGCAACAGATTCTTCATTGCCAGGCTGAAAGGATGATGTCATTGAAGCCAAGCATGCCCATCTAAAAGAAAGGTGGCGACTGAAGATGAGCTGCACCTCCATCAGAATCATGAGGCCTTCTAGATGTTGCTGGACAGTAGCCTCCACCACATCTAAGTTTTGCCTGCAGATCTGGTCAACAGAAAGGAAGTTTCAGTTGTAACTTTTTCCATTTCTCCCAAACACGAAGACTTAATGCAAGGATGGTTAAATTTTTGACTTTCCAAATATTTTCAACTTCAGCCTCAAAAGCCCCAGCCAACATGGTCAATCTTAAGAGACTGTGGGAGCTTGTAATCTGAAACATCTAGAGGGACAGAGGTTCTTCACTCCTAGCCTCAAACGTGGCAGAACTGAAATAGCTCTGACAAGTTACATGAATCATCTCTGAATATTCTCAAGTTTGTTCAGATTGCTTTTGATGTGAGGTAATTAAAAAATTTATGCTGTGTTTCAGCTGTTGTCTTCATGGGGACTGCAAAGTGTCACAAACAATAATTACTTTGATTTTACGTGTGGTTTAGATAGACTTGACTTAATATAATTAACCTGAATATTAAGACTGTTAGATCAGATACCCACACCAACCACAGTGACCCTAAAATATCAATCTAGAGACCTGATGATTACTAAGAAGGATGATGATTAAACCTGGACTACTCATCAAAACAAACAAAAACATTTTAGTTTTAAGGTCTTTATTTCTTTCTGAATGCAGGTATTTTATTTATTTCTTTAGGTTCCCAGAGTAAGTAAACGGTCAAGTGACAATAACAATGTTGTTGGGACAGGTTCCAAATGAATAGACAACCATGACACTGATTAAGTCTACAACCCTATGTATTCCTTCTTAGGAGTGTGTATATGTATATGTGTGTGTGTGTGCCTTTTAGTTGCCTCTGAACTTACAGTGATCCCATGAATTTCATGGGGTTTTCTGAGGCCAGGAATCTTCAGAGGTGGTTTTGCCAGTTCCTTCCTCTGTAATATAGACTACAGTACCTGGTATTTGTTGCCAGCCTCCCATCCAAGTACTAACCAGGGCTGACCATGCTTGGCTTCCAAGATCAGAGAGCATCTGATGCCTTTACGATATTTAGGCCATCTTCTTAGGAGGAGGTTTCCCTCAATGTCATAGGGGCTTGCTTTTGAGAAAACATCATGAGGATTGTACTGTGACTATAACAGCAGTTACTACTTCTTGTAGTAAATTCGAATCAGCCTAGGACTTCAGTATTGCCATAATAGCTAATGATCATTTTAAAAATAATCTTAAAAGGGTCAAAAAATGCATTCACTCTTAAGCAGGAGGGCAACTGTGGCAGGCAAGGAAGCCACATTAGCTCCCCCCTGCCCACAAAACCTCAGAAGGTTACCTTTCCTACTGCATCCCCACAAAGAAAAACTAAATAAAAAATGTTTTGCTTCCAAAGGTCTCCAAATATTCTCTATGGGGCACAGGAGCAGTTTTTATCTCCCTGGTCCATTTTGCACCCAAGAGAGGCCTTTTTTAACAAGGGGAAATAAGCAGAAGTCACTCCCTATTTCAAAAAAGGCCTCTCCTAGGGATAAATTTTGCTGGAAGTATCAAAAACATGGTAAAAATGTTCTCCATATTCCCTCGAAGGAATTTTGAGCTAATTTTTGTTCCCTGGGGGTCCTGGTCCCCACCACTCTTAAACATTTGGGGGGGGGATAATTGTCAGGAAGAATAACACAGAGGAAGACTGAATAAGATTTATAGAAATTTGACTTCCCCCCTGTTTTTTTCTTCCTTATGTGCACAAGGATCTTTCAGCCTATCCTCATGCTTCTTTCTGGAGGGATGTTATTAGTTGAGAAGTGAAAGAAAGAGGAGAAAAAACCAAGGAACAACCTTGGTTGCTTAGGACAACACCTAAATCTGGCTGCTAATACCAATTAAGAAAGAAGACTCATTGATTCAATTGAACTTACACAGGAGTTGTCTTACTCAGTTCCCACTGATTCAATGCATCTACCCTAACTGGAAATTGGATTTAATTCACATATACATATATCCTGCAGATATTTATCTAAAGAGATAAAT
Organism: Ctenosaura bakeri; assembly: GCA_948474755.1. NCBI lineage: Eukaryota > Metazoa > Chordata > Lepidosauria > Squamata > Iguanidae > Ctenosaura > Ctenosaura bakeri. The sequence continues at coordinate 5,640 of CAOLHI010002531.1, forward strand.
CACTGTACTGTTATTTTTGTTATTTCTTTTCAATGGGTTAAAACTTACAGTTGCTTTTGTTCATTTTCTCTCTTTTTTATACATCTTGCAATAAAAGAGAACGAGGGAGAACCAGTATAACGGAAATGATTTTTAAAAGGAAGGCGGTCTGTTTATGCCAAGTAGGAATAGACTCGCTTAGCACTTTCTGGCATCTCACATTATCAAATAAAGAGTTATTCTTCATAGAGAAAAGTGAATGTTGGATGACCTGTGCTCTACAACAATGCATGACTACAAGGAGAGGATGTGTGGCTCTTTGTTGAAGGTGTGTCTGCTTTCAGATCAAGCAACCAGACAAAGGTAACTCCCCATAGCATTTGACAAGTGAGCAACCCAAACCTTCCTTGTACACTCTTCACAGTTTGGCAAAACAAGATTGTTGTCACAGAGCAGATTCTCAAACCCCCCTTTCAGTCCTCTTATAGAATCATGAACAATAGTCTTTTCTTCTGTTGCAATCACAGAGAAGGTGTTAAGCTGCTAGACATGTCACAAACTGATGGAAAGTCATGCGATGTGGTTCTAAATGAACTTTCCTGTGCTAAAGGCAGAAATGTATCTTGCACGTAGTTTCATGATTCTACTACACTGCTATCCAGGGCTCAGGTTTTGTCAGGTAAACCAGCTTCAGACTGAGTGAAGGATCTTGCAGAGGGAACAGGACAAAAAGGGGCTGGTATATAACTTTTTCCTTCCAGGTTATTTCCCTGTTGAAGTTTACAACACACCACACACAATCAGTTTTTCATCTGATCTGAACAAATAGGGAGACTTGAAGATGTCCTATATATGTGTAGAAGAAAACACCCCTCAGGTTCACCTTTTCACCTACTTCTTTCTTTCAAAATTGTATTTTTCTAGTTCTCTCAGTTCTCTTTTGGATAGCTTGATGCTCTTGGGCTCTGAAAGGAAACTGATGTATTTAACTACTACTTTTTATGTTTTCCATGTATATACTCATTATAGTTTGTAATTTACATTTTCAGAGTTTGCTAGAGACCACAGAGGAAACCCATTCTGGTGGTGCTCTGTTTGCATGTGTGTTTGTAAAGTTTGTAGAGCCTTACAATGCAGCTTTGTGTTCCTTCTTAAGCACTTGCAATTATTGTTATTAAAGTAAGATATGTTGAGGAGGAAACTTATCATCAAAAGAGAGAGAGATAACTCTCTGGTTTCATTTGTCTTTAAACAACCAAAAGATGAAAGAGTTGATAGAATGTCAATTTCTTAGTATTATTTTTTCCCCTAACCTTTAAGTGCTTAGCATTTCTTTGAAAAAATCTTCCCTGCTTGGAAAACCAAGTGTTGACTAAAACCATAGTTAATGAAGGCTGTTCATGGTTTGAGTCACCTCACAATTAATTTAGACTGGCATTCAGTATTGGAAGCTCTGCCAGTACCAGCCTCTGATTCAGGAATGAGTGAGCTTCTATCGTGCAGAGAGGGGTGCTGGCAAAAACCAAGAGTGAATTTTCACCCTCATAGTGGCAAGTCTACCAGCCACCCCTGCTGTGAAGGGCCATTAAATAGTCTTATCAGAGAGGTCTCTTTCCCATGTTGCTCCCAAACTGTGGGATGCCTTCCGCTCAGAGCTGCAGTTGGTTTCCATTCATGCTAGTATTAGAAAGAGTGTAAAGACATATCTTTTTTATTTGGCCCTTTTAGTGATTTTTTTTTTTATTATAATCATTTCCATGTTTTACTCCTTTACATGGCTTAAATCATGTTGTTGGCCATCTGGAGAGCTACTTTTACTGGCAAGGCAGGATAAACAATATGAAGGGAAGGGAAAATTTATCTGATGGGAGGATTGGTATCAAGGGGCCAACTATTACAAGCCAGTCAACCCAACCCAACCCAACCCAACCCAAGTGTGTGGATCCCCCTTCTAATGGCTCATCTTCCAGTCTGAGAGATCTCATTCCCCTATCCTTCTCAATTCCTAATTTCAATGCCATTTTTGGTTTAAACATTCTACCTTTCATGTACCAAGGTTTTGGAATTTAACAGAATGCCCTTTTTTTAAAAAAAAAGATCTACATTTTCAGGACCTATATAACTCTTCCTTGTACATATAAATCAATTTTCTGAAAAGGTATCCCTTTTTTCTTACTTTGTTCTACTTGTTTCTTTTTTTTCTTCCCCATTCCACTGAACTCAATCTCCAAGGAACAATAAAACACAAAAGGCTAAATCTTCTCAAATTATTGACATAGCTGCAATGCTGTGCAGCAGCAGAGGGAAATGTGAGATCCTTTGAATGTTGTCAGACTAAAGTTCCTATAATCTCCAACCACTGCCTATTCATGCTGGGGTTGATGGACACTGGAGTCCAACAACATCTATAGGACCACAGGTTTCTTGCCTCTGGTGCAGAGAATAGTCTGAACCAACATCAGCACAACATCTCCTGTGTAAGATGTGTAGGGACTGTTTATCTTAGTCTGTTTAGTCTCCTACTTAATAAGTGGTTGTTATGTACTTGCCAGGAAGATTCCAGATGTCTTCCCTCAAACTTAGTGTTTCCCCTGCAGGAGTACTGGGTTTCTCCCATTTGTAATATCTTGTGAAATGTGATACTTTGCTGAGCTTAGTTGTCTACTGCAATTAGAGATTAGAGATTAGAGATAGGAGGACTCCCCTTTATCAATTGGTTTTTCCAGACCTTCCAGAAAAGAAGTATATTTCAGGAATAATCTGAAATAATTATCCCATTTTCTGTTCACTCTGATTTTCCTGTCTTTCCTGTAGGCCATCTTCTGTTAGCAATCACTCCAAGGCAGCAGTTCTTAATCTTTTCAAAGTCATATACACCTCAGAATCTAATGACAGCTATTGACCACCTTTCAAAATGTTGCACACAAATTATTTTAATGCCTTGTGAACAGCTTAACATGGCAACAGTGTACACTAGTATCCCATTCCACCTCATGTATAGTATGTAGAGTGAATGCCTTAATAACATAATTTGACATTAGTTTTTTTTTCACAAAAAGGATTTAAAAAGTATGAAACCTAAGGGAAAAAAGGCATATTCTTTTGCACCCTGTTCAAGGTCATAGAGACTCACAGACTGCAGGTTAAGAACCTCCTGTGCTAGAAGATAAGTTTGGAGAAAGATCAGGTAAGAAAACTCAATATGACCTTAGCTGATTTTAAAATCTAACCAAAATCCAAAGGGAATTTGATCTGGATTGTAAACAGTTCACTCTTTTGAAGCTGACATGGCTACTTTCTGGGAAGACAGGACCACTTGACAATAACATTACTGATTTCTAGGGCTACAAGGAATGTGATTGTCACAGATATCACAAATGGATAATGTTGGCAACACCTCTAGCGACAACCCTCATAGAATCATAGAGTTGGAAGAGACCCCAGGGGTCATCCAGTCCAACCTCCTGCCATGCAGGAACACACATCAAAGCATTCCCAACAGATGGCCATCCAGCCTCTGCTTAAAAACCTCCAAAGAAGGAGACTCCACCACACTCTGAGGCAGCATATTCCACTGCCGGACAGCTCTGACCATCAGGAAGTTCTTCCTGAGGTTCAAGTGGAATCTCCTTTCCTGCAGCTTGAATCCATTGCTCCTTGTCCTAGTCTCTGGAGTAGCTGGAGCAACTGGTCAACCAGTTACAAGTTCACCTAAAAGTAGCCCTGTCCAGGCCACATTTTACTAGCTTCTTTGCAAGAATGTCATGGGGAACTTTGTCAAAGGCCTTACTGAAGTCAAGATATGCTACGTCTACAGCATTCCCTTCATTTATCAAGCTTGTAACCCTATCATAAAAAAAGATGAGATTAGTCAGGCATGACTTATTTCTGAGAAATCCATGTTGACTTTTAGTGATAACGGCATTGCTTTCTAATTACAAATTGAGTGTTTAATTATCTGCTCTAGGATCTTTCCTGGTATTGATGTCAAGCTGACCAGGCGATAATTATTTGGGTCCTCTTTTTTCCCCTTCTTGAAGATGGGAACAACATTTGCCCTCCTCCAGTCTGTTGGGACTTCCCTGTTCTCCAAGAGTTCTCAAAGATTATTGTGAGTGGTTCAGAAATGACTTCTGCCAGTTATTTTAATATCCTTGGATGTAATTCATCTGATCCTGGAGACTTGAATTCATCTAGTTTAGCCAGATATTCCTGTACAACTTCTCTAATTATTCTGTGCTGCATTTCCCCTACTTCCTCCCCTCCTCCCCTCCCCCCCCCCCGGTTGAGTACTTCTGTCTTTTTGGGAGAAAACTAAGGCAAAGAAGATGTTGAGTAGTTCTGCCTTCTCTCTTCCCCTCGTTAGTAATTGGCCATCTTCTCCACACAGCGACCCTATCATTTCCTTGTTTTTCCTTGTTTTATTATTTTTAATGTCTCTGGCAAGCCTGAGTTCATTCTGCGCTTTAGCTTTTCTGACCTTCTCTCTACATCTCCTGGCTATTTGCTTGAATTCCTCTTTGGTGGTTTCAACATTTTTCCATTTCCTGTACGTGTTTCTTTTAACACTTAGCTCAGCTGAGAATTCTTCAGTCAACCATTCCAGTTTCTTTAGACACCTGCCATTTTTCCTCTTTATTGGCACAGTTTTCAGTTGTGCCTTCAGGATCTCACTTTTAAGAAACTCCCATCCATCATGGACTCCTTTCTCTTTCAATATTCTTGACCATGGAATTTCAGCAAGTAACTCCCTAAGTTTACAGAAATCAGCTTTCTTAAAGCTTAAGATGTATATCTGGCTACACTTGGCTTCTCCTTCCCACTGAATGACAAACTCCAAAAGAACATGGTCACTCCTCCATAAGGATCCCACCAACTCCACCTCATCAACAAGGTCATTCTTGTTAGTCAGGATCAGATCTAAAATAGCTGATCCCCTCAAAATAGTCAAAGACCCTCACACAATTTTTCCTCCATGAAAGGATCTGGCGAAAATGGTACTAAGAGAGGTTCTGAATAATCTGAAGGAGATGAGACACTTCTCAGCCAAAAATAAAGATAGAGAAAAAGAAGTCTTTTAATTGTTGGAAATCATGCATAGTTAGGTTGGAGATAGAGGATCATTTTTTGAAGCACAATTTCCTGCAGAGTTGATGAATGAGGTTAGAAGTGAGTTTGTTTGCTTATAAAAGATCAGCGTGATTCCAGCACAATCTATCATCTAAGCTCTCTTTTTTCCAAGTTGGTAGAAAAATGAAGTTCATCATAATGGTCATATGAGTTTACTAGTCTGGGACGATTTATAGATAGTGAAGGAAAACATAACTTTTGGGAACTTGCCTCAAAATAAATCATGATGATTTCATGGCTTTTTGACAGATTAATTATCCAGAATTACATTTAACTGCATTAATCCACATAGAGTAATCCATAAAACAGGAATGGGGATGCTGTGGCCCTTATTATATTGTTGGAGTGGAATTCCCATCAGTCAGACTGACTATATAAATGTGTATACACACACATATGCACAGATGCAGTAATAGCGAAGCACTCAAACATTCATTCATAATTTACATATTGAATGATGTAATTAATTTCATTTATTTTGTTCCCAGTGCAATAAATCATCTCAAATTTAATATTGTTTAATGACCAAAATTGCTTTGATGAATAACTTTTTTTTGTCATGAATTTTTGTTGGACTAATTTTTTGTTTTGTTTTCTTTTTGTTTAAAAAATTGTGTGATTGTTGCTATTTGATTTAGGTATATATGTATTATTGTTAGCCACTCTTTCAGGGTGGATAGTGCAAGTGAAGCACTACAAATAATTTTATGAGTAGATAAATTTCCTTGAGCGCTCCTAGACTTATGAAACATACACACTGTTGTAACTGAATCTCATTTCAGAGATACTGACCTGAATCCAATTGTTGCTTCCAACTAGAATAGACACACTGAATCATTTGAACTTCCATTAAGTGTTGGTTTCCAAGTTTCCATTGAGTTAAAGGGTCTACTCCAGTTGTGTCTAGCAACTGGATTTCAGGCTTTTAAAAAAGAATCAGAAATTGTTATCTAGTTGTTTCTTCTCTGGGCAGAGACGTTCTTTGAAAAAACCCTGGCCAAGTGTCAAATCCTATTGGAGTCTGCACACCAGCCAGATAATGATCTCCAGGTTTCAGCTTGTATCTGTGGAGCCAAGAGTTTAACATTTGCACTCATTACGGCGGTATGATAACACAGTTCTTTGTCCAATGGCATTCTCTGTTTCTTCCTGAAAAGCAGAATTAGAGGTGCAGCCAAATTTTGTTCTGTTTTGTAAGGACTTGACTTTCTGTCACATATCTAGGAGGATAGAATCCTAGAAGCATATGACCACAAGGGCCATTTGGTCCACCCCCTGGCATGCAGGAATACCCATCTAGAGCACTCTGGAAAGAAGAAGAAGACCACCAAGGAATTCCACCATCCTTTAAGGCAGTTTACTCCACTGTTGAACAGCTCATATAGCTTAAAAAGTGCTTTCTAATGTTTAGATGGAATCTCTTGTCTTGTAATTTGAGTCTCTTGGTTCATGTTCTAGTCTTTGAAGTAGCAGAAAATAAGTATGCTCTTATTAACTCTACAGTTATTTCCCTTTGCATCTATGCTGTGGATTTCTGCTTTTGAAACTGGCATGTTTTGAAACTGTTTAGTACTAGGAGGTAGGAAAAGGTTGCACTGCAAACAGAGAACAGGAAGACACTGGAGAGAAGAAATTTGACTTCTGGGAACACAGCATTTTGGAAAGATGGTATTTTAGCTGGTTACTGTGTTGTTTAGGTTGAGAGAATAATTGAGCTTTGCTGGGGTTTAATTTTTCTTAGTCTCTTGAACTGTTCGTTATACTATTCCTGTGAATAGTGCAATGTTAATAAGTTAAACCAGTACATACAACATAGCTGCTACATGGAGGTCATTGTTCTGTTGAAAGGCTTTATCTCTGTTATCTCAGTTTTTAAAAAGTTCACCGTTTGAGATATCAAATAGCTTTTGAAGCCACTACTCTGAAAAATTCAGGGTGCCAACAGATCATTGAATTAGAGAGAGTAAGAGAGAGAGATTTATATAATTGCAATATGTCTAGATGCAACATCAAGAATGTTATAAAAACATAAAGAAAAGATCTGGTCAGTCAGGACTGAGGCCTATCTATTTCAGCCTTCAGTTCCCATAGTAGACAATATATCCATTGAGAGATATCCATTGGAAGTGCACAAACAGAAGGGAACTCAATAGCATCTTCCAAATTTTCAGATAACTTTTCAGAGATATTGGGCACTCTTAGCTAAATCTGTAGAACAGAGGTTTACTATCATGCATTACATTTTTAATTCTGCATTTTCTCCAAGAATTCTGGGAGGTCTATATTATTCCCTCCTCCAATTTGCTCCTAGAATCATAGAATCATAGAGTTCGAAAAGACCACGGAAGCCATGCAGTCCAACCCCTTGGTCTGCAGGAACACTCATCAAAGCATTCCCAACAGATGGCCATCCAGCCTCTGCTTAAAAATCTCCAAAGAAGGAGACTCCACCACATTCCGAGGCAGTATATCCCACTGCTGGACAGCTCTGACTGTCAGCAAGTTCTTCCTGAGGTTCAGGTGGAATCTCCTTTCCTGCAGCTTGAATCCATTGCTCCTTGTCCTAGTCTCTGGAGCAATGGAAAACAAGCCCACTTTTTCCTTGACCCTTCAAATATTTAAATATCCCTTCAAATATTTAAACATGGCTATCATGTCCCCTCTTAACCTTCTCTTCTGCAGACTAAACATACCCAGCTCCCTAAGCCGTTCCTCATAGCGCATAGCTTCCAGACCCTTCACCATTTTGATCATCGTCCTCACAACCTATACTAGGTAGGTTGACCAGTGTTGCTTTGCCTAAGGCCATCCAGTAAGTTTCATGGCTGGCTGAAGATTAGAACCCAGGCTCTCTAATCCTAATGTGACACACTTTTAACTTCTATAGCACATCAACTCATCGTAAGGATCCATGAAACTGGTGTCTTTGTAGAGCCAAACAAAGATATTTGGATTGGCTGCCACCCCAGATTTCACTTTTACAGCCTTCCTCTTTCTCAGTTTGTTAATTAGATTAGGGGTCTTCAAAAGAGAAGTGTATAGTGATCATTTGTACACTGATCAACCACGAACAATACTCCCTTTCTGTTTGCAGGCATAGAGATGGGAAAAAGAGTTCTTTTATTAATGGCTGCATAATACAGATAGCTAGTAGGAAAAAACATTAAAAACTCTTTGGACTGGTGAGAATTGAACTCTGATCTTTGAGTCTCCAAATTCTGGAGATGATTAATTCATTTGGCTTTTGCATTAAAGCTGTATTAGAAATGGAATGTGATCAACAAGTTCCCAAGTGCAACTCTGTCAGGGTTTCCTGCAGGAAAACCACACCTTCCTCAGAAAGTAAGCTAATAAGGAGAGCCAAGTTTTTGGAAAGGATAAAATGATGTTATAAATATTTCTCATCTGGTGCTGAATTTCTGTGATGGGTTTCTGTGTCCAAATGAGCATGTTCAGTGTGGCACAGCCACAACAGCTAAGCAAATTGCATGCAAACCAAACATATTTGCCAGAATTTTTTTCAAAAAAAAATAATGAAGTCTTGAACACTAATCATAATTCAGAAGCAACCGGTCCAAGGTTGTTACTGAAGATTCAAAAGCATAGAGAAAGGTAGGCAAAAAAAAACAAACAAAAACATTTTAATATGGTTTGGACTCCACACATCTTAGATGCAATTTCTTCTCTTAATTCCAGTCACATAATATCTACAAATTAAATTTTCTTACAGTCCTCAAGTTTCTAGCACTGCAGAGAGTGTGAGGCTGAAAATTATTCACACTTAGAACTCTTCTATCTGTGGGGTTCGCACTCTCGTGTCAACTCTGCCTGCCTTTTTCTTTGAATGCCTACACACTCAACTGAAGTTCTGAGTTACTGAAATGGTAGAAATTTCAGGGAAAAGTTCATGGGGGGGGGCAGAATTGTTATGGGGAAATGCTTTCATCTCCTTCCATAATTCCACCCCCTTCAGTAACCTGTTCCACTACCTGTCAATGAATTGTCTATATTCAGTGTCTTGTTAAGCACTTTAAAACAAGTTTAAAAATCATGTATTTCAAAACAGCTGCAATCCTGACCGTCTTATCTATGACTTTTCAAGGACAGCCTCTCATCCCAAATGAATCTTACCCTCCCAAAGTGTGGTGAGGGGCAGGAGTGCTCTGGGCTCAGGGAAGGAAATGACCAGCAAGTTAGATTCTTTGGCACCAAGGAAGGGAACAATAAGAGTGCTTAAAGGAGAATACAGTAGAAATATAAAAAGCAGGAATGAAAAGTTCCAGCCAGGAGGGCTCATCCAAATCTCCTCATGAGAGGTAAAAGAGGGCATACAGAAAAGAAACATGTTGGCTTTAGAAAAGAGAGAGAGAGAGAGAGACTGGCCTTCAGCCAATTATAGCTCATGCCTGTTTTCACAAGCCAGGCCTTGGCATAGCAAGATGTATATAAAAGATGCTGAAAGACCATTTTTTGACAGCTGACTAATCTTCTTGGAGTGTACAGCAAGTATCAAGGTGAGATAAATCCAGTAATAATACTTAGATGGAATCCCTGCTTTCTTTACTTTTATTCTTTTTTTAAAAAAAGTAATGTAGGAATTATCTTTCGAAAGATATTTTGACATTTTCTTTGATAAGTATAAAACTACTGTAGAATGAGAAGACAGCGTTAAGGTTTCAGTTGCTTGCATCCAGTATTTCCTGTTTGCTTAGCAGCTTTCTCAAAAAGTAAGTTGGTCTCTTGTGCCAGAAAAAACATCCAGGGAGTTTTATAGATCCTAAGGGCAGCAAAATTATGTTATCATTAAAAGGTGGATCAAGCAAAATCCACCAGGTATAATACACGATAATGAGCCTATTACTTAGAAGGATTGCAAAAGATGAACACTTAATTTTAAAATACACACCCTTAAATATAAAAACTTTAATTAATCCTTTTATGGTCCTTCAAAATGTTGTTTTCTTTATCACTTCCATAAATTATAAGGAAACAATATACAGAGGCAAGAGCTCATACACTTGGTCCTTAATACCCTCAGTCTAAGGGTGTGTCCTCATTAACGATTGATGGAAATAGTAGAAGTATAACTGCTTCTGCAATAACTGTTTGAATTTGTTTTCCAAAACTTTCAACTGTCTTGATTTGACTTCTTCAGCTTCTTTTAAAGTCTCCCAGTTTCTCTTTCCTCCTCTCAGTTTGTCCTTGGCTTACTTCCATTGCTGCATAAGGAGTTGCAAGGACAAAGGTAGTTTGCACTCAACTCAGTTGGGACAAGAAAACAGGACAAATCTTGTCCTTCTCTGTAGACTTAGGCAAAAGCAAACAGCTGCAGCCTTTCCTAGTTCACATGTTTTTCTTACTAAGAAAGACTGGCCCATCTTGACCACACTCTGATGTTGTTTGGCCACATGTTGAAGGATCTGGTCCTCTGTTCTTCAAACTGCACCTCCCAATTGCAATGATACTCTTTATTTGTACTACTAACTGCATTACTTTTTTGGACTCCCCACAAAGGATCCCAGGGATATCAGCTTGGTTGGTGATACTGAGAAGTCACAGCAATTCACATTACAACAGTTTCTAGGCTGATATGAGCAGAGTTCCTTGTTTCACACTATTTAGTTAAATCAATTAAAGTCTGTTGGATTGATATCCTAGAGCTGGGGAGCATGTGGCCCTCTAGATACTGTTAGATTGAAATTCTCATTTGCCCCAGCCAGTATGTTGTAAGAGATTATGAATATTGTAGTTTGACAAGAAGGAAGACCACAAGTTTGCCACCTCTAATATTTGGCATCTGCTGGTATGTCAGAGAAACAAGGTTAACATTTCTGGAATCTTGGAATAATAGTGATCTCCAGCCTCAGGGGAGGGGGCAGATATTTGATAGCTGTAAGATAAATTCCAGAACCTATGTTAGTGTCTAATATCCTTATTAGGCCAGCTGAAATGGTGTATATATGAATTCAGAATCTCCATACTTCTTCATTGGGAAAGTTATCACTAAAAGCAAAGGAAGAAAACCTTGCTGTTGAAATCGTCACCTGAGATCTATTTAGTCCAGCATTCTGTTGCCACAACATAAGGGAACTCCTGAAGACCTGTAATGAAGGCCTATCTAGGTGCTTTGTGACCACAAGGAATGTGACCACAGGAAGCAGCTTCAGTGAAAAGTCATCACTTTGGTCCTTTGTGAGACATAAATTGAATGAATGAATGAATGAATGAATGAATGAATGAACTGGTACTGAAACTTCTCCATATAATGTCCAGTGATTGGGGATAATCAGTCTAATGGAACCTCGAAGATTAATAAATTCTAATAGTGTGCCTCAATGTGGTGGCCCTGAAACATTTTGACTACAAGTCTCATCATCTGCAACCATTGGCCATGTTGACCAGAGTCAACAGAAGCTGTCAGCCAAAGCATCTGAAGAACCATGCTGGGAGATGGCTTTATGATCTACAGTCAACTTCACCGGACAACAGCTAAGACAGTAACCACTCTAGAAATTAGAAAGACATAAAGAAATCCAGTAGTACCTGTGAGACTAATGGAGAGAAATAAATTTCTAGCATAAGCCTTTGTGGACTCAGTCACCTATCCTTAATCACCTATCCATATATGTGATTGTCTTAATATAATCGGTTACCCCATGACAGAAAAATCACACCAGAAAATTATTAGACATTTCTGCTGATGTTTTTCACAGTAATTTTCATTGATCTAACAGCAAATAACTGGAACCTTACCAAACCTATCATTAGCTGTGGCTTTCTACTTGTATTACCTTGTGGATTACATTTAATTTCATCAATTGACTTAAAATCTATGGCCAAAACAAACAAACAGAAAAAAACGACCAACGCTGCAGGAATATTGGCACCTTCCAAGCAACTCACAGCACTGCCTAATGTTTTAAAATGCAATTTAATTTAACAGCTTCCTCTGAAGAAATTAGTAATCAGCAGTGATGTTCAAGCAGTCAAAATATCTCATTATAAACAGCCCAAACCCTTCGAATGTTATACAGAGGTGACTAGCTCATTCATTTTTAGCTTAATGGTACCCATAACCACTATAATATAGTCAATGTGTCTGGCTTTTATGTAAATCACTGGCCATCATAGCACAGTGCTAGGAAACTAGTTTTCTGCCTTCACCTTAAGTGACATAATGAATCGTTCAAAGTAAGCTAAATTGTACCCAAGGGCACCTGAGAAATATCATGCAGCTAATATTGCCTCTACCCCCAGTTAAAAATTAAGCATCCCATCTGTACAAGGAAATCTCTTGCAGAGATTTTCAGACTGAGATCACAGTACTAACTGGCCAAGAAGGTCAAGGACTAGAGGAGCTGACGCTAGGACAACTGAAGCTGTGTTGAACTCAAGGGTGTCCCAGGTTAGAGAAGTTGGAAATTACTTAGAATAACCCACAGACTGGCCTAACTTTGTGCCAGTAGTGCAGTTGTGTCCTAGATAGAAAAGGTATGGATCTGATACAACTCAGCTCCTCCTATGTCTACTCCTTTCTTTCTCTCCCTCCACTCTTTTTGGCTATTCTGCTAGCCAATCATAGCCAGTAGAGCCATCCTTATGGCAAATTGCTCTGCTGACAGATCTCTGAGATCAGTCCACAGAAGAGGTGTCAGCAAAGAGGCACCTGTGAAAGCATGTGGGGATTTTTTTTTTCTGTCAAGGAGGGACTTTCCCCTTGGTCATCACATCTTTGACTTAGGACTTAACTGTGAGTTTCCTTCATCATTGGCACCCCAATTACAGAGCACAAACAGTAAAAGTTGGAGGCTCACTCCATGCATTGAGTGATAGAGGCAAGAAGTGAACAAAGTGCAGCCCTGGGAGACCACGTGGTCTCAAGGTTGTTTTAGCACCCCTTAGCCCCTATATCAACATCATAACTGCAGTAACAGAGTTGGTCATCATAGTCACAACTGACAATGCCCTGCCAAAGCCTATCTTCACAACTTGGTAATGCACCGACCAAAGCATTTCTGAGGAATTGGAGAGGTTAGAAATTACATCCATAGGATACTTCCAGTCAAAGACTGTGTTGAGGGCAGCTGGAGAGAGAGAAGGTCTTCACACTTGAAACTGTGCTGTGGCAACACTCTAATCTGCAGTGCCTCAGAAATGCTTCAGTTAGGGTACTATATGGCCACAAAGGTAGGTTTTGGGCACCACATTTAATGGTTTATGACCATAAACATGAATCCCAGCAGTTAGGATGTTATAAACCCCACCTTAAGATATACAGGTATATCTCACTAATATGACAGATTAGGTTCCAGACCATCGCTATAAATGTCACCTTAAAGTGAATCACAGCCCTTTTTTTCACTTGCCAATGCATGGAAAAGATTAAAAATTGATTTACGCTATCCTTGCAATCCTCCCTCCTGTCAGAGATTGCTCATGCAAGGCGGAGTAGGATCATGAGCTAGCTGGTTCCCAATCAACAAGGGAACAGATCCCCATTGATTGCAGCAGGTGCTTCCTAGCAAGTGAAAAATGGGGAGCTCACAATCCCTGTGTATCTCCTAAACTAGAACTCAATATAGGGATTGTGAATAACACAATCATCACAATTACCTAACTCTGGGTTATGCCTTTGTAACTACCATACAGGCACCAAATATGGTACTATATAATTGAAAGACACCATATTAGCAAAGCACTGTAAATCCAAGCAAGGTGTACTTGTATTAACTGCTGAACAAGATGACTGGCAGTATTTTTTATAACCAGAAGTGGGCTTCTCTTGGCAAATTTGGTAATCTATGCATTCCACTGGCTCCAGAAACAAGTGATGTAGACTCAAGTCAATAGACTCAGACTCAAGTCAGACTTAAGTCACTTCAGTGACTCGACTCGGATTTCACTCAGCAAAAATTACACCCTGAGTCGACTCGACTCGACTTGAGACTTGGATATTTTTAGTGACTGATTTGGTGCACTTGGTTCAGTAACAAAACACATTCATCCAGAATAGTTACAACTTACTGATCACATGACAATCTGTCTCAAACCCAAAGTGTGGACCCATTTCTCAGAGGGAACAGCAAATGGGCTTGAGGTGAGGTTGAGGTCTGATCAGCAGCCTGTCCCCACTACGTATAGGAGGAGCTTTCTAAAACTTTTCCTAAAAGCAGAAGGCAAGACTCACGCTCGGAGTGCAAGGCGTATATTTCAGAAGGGAACAGAAAATGTGTTAGGCAGTGGGCTTGAGGAGGAAGGATCCTTCCTTCTAAAGCTCTTGAAGCTTCAGTATTGAGGAATAAGAAGAATCCTTTCCCCCACTTCTGGAAAGCCTCCAGCTTTGAAAATGGAAAATAAGAAAGAACCTATGCCCCAGTTCCAAAGCTGCAGATGGCAAAATCACAAAAGTAGAAGTCTGACTACTTAAATTGTTAAAACTGACTTTATTCAATTCTGACCAGAAATTCTATAATACAGGTTGGGTTATAAAGTTGGTTCCCAGACTTGAGACTTGACTTGAAAGTATCTTGCAAGGACTTGAGACTCGACTTGAGACTTGTAGGTAGAGACTCGAGACTTGACTTCAGACTTGGAGTAAAAGACTTAAATACATCAATGCCAGAAACACTATGGTTGCCCATTCAGATATAGTCCAAGACAGGTTTCAGTGTGTTGGGATATACTAAGTATGTGCTAAACTCTTCCTGTAAGGACATCCCAATGAATGTGTACCTTCCCATGTAGTTGCACTGTTAGGATCTCAAATTATGGCCCTTTCTGTCCTATAAAAGATATTTGGACCTTTGAGAGTGAGGCTGCCTGCCATATTCTTTGTGGTGTTGTGAGATCACCCACAGGGTACTTCTCTTTAAAAGAACAAATTGCTTCACTGCCATGGTGGGAAATTATTCCTAACCCCAGTGACTGCTTGTGTGGTTTGTGCAGCTGGTCTCCTCCTTAGTCTCTGATATTGAAGTCAATGTAGAAGAATCTACATGCCTGGAGCTCCACATGCTTTTGGAGCTATGTAGAGTTTCAGCTTGAAAAGAATGAGCTTTAATGCAACATCCATTCAAGTTAGACACTGGAAGAAAGAACACTTGAGAAACGTAAGTGTTTTATAAATACTGGCTACAATCCAGCCTAGAATTAAGCATGCATAAACTCATTCAAATTAAGAGTCTTAAACAGGCTTAAATCTACATTGGATTGTGGCCAACATTAAATGTTATCATTCAAAAGTACAATTGGGAAACATGTGCATTGCCTGAAGAAAACATTAGAGGTTTTTAAAATAATTGCAGAGATCACAAGCTTAGGTACTAGCTGTACTACTCCTAATAATGTTTACTATTTTATTATTTTAAAATGTCCACTTCAGCTTTTGTTATGTACCAGTGCATCAGCTCCCAAACTAACCCTGATCTATAAAAAGGAGACTTAAATGGCCAACCACATTGTTTCATGATTAAAATGTTGTTAGCCAGTACCCCTTGTGTCAACATCTCCAGCTGATGTGACATACTACACATTGTTTGGATTCGGAAGTCAGGAATGCTTCCCTTTGTACAAGGGCTGTGTGCTACATGCTTTTCTGTAGTAGATCACAGCAGATGACAGGAGCTATCTGAAAGAGGGATTTGTAAAGAGAAAGGGGCAAAAAAAGAAAGTAGTTCTCATTGATTACTTGCCAAGTCCACAAAAAATCATTTGGAAGCAATGACCTTGCATCTCTATGATCACAGAAAGGGCAATGAAAAGGCTGGGCCAAAGACATGTGATCTTTACACACACCATCATTCATTGTGATTAGTTTTCAGTGAAAATTATTGGCCTCATTGTTCGTATTCAGGATAGATACTTGCATGTGTTTTTTTCCTTTTTCTCGGGTCTCTTTTTGGGCTCAATGTTGGCTTCTCAACCAGTCCAAGGGGACAGCAGCATTATGAACAGTTGGATGCTCCAATTCAGCAACCATCGTTCAAGGACAGATACAGCTTGTAATACAATAGCTCTCCCCCTGTGTTCCTCCCTTCCCTATAAAATTTCTCTTCCATAGTTACAAGTTGTTGTTGTGTGCCTTCAACTCATTTCTGACTTATGGCTACCCTCAGGCAAACCTATCATGAGATTATCTTGGCAAGATTTATTCAGAGGAGTTTGCCTTTGCCTTTCTCTGAGGTTAAGGGAATGTGACTTGTGGGTTTCCATGGCCAAGTAGGAATTCAAACCCTTGTCTCTAGACTTGTATTCCAACACTCAAACTACTACCTTATGCTGGCTTTCAAGAATAACAAGAATCAGGTATTAACATAGGTAGTATGAGTGTGGATCAAAGGCCCTTTAAGTAGAATATCAAGAGATTAATATCTTTTCTAAAATAATTTTTTTTACCTCCCTAATCTCTTACTCTGCTCTTAAAGATTGGAAAAACTGTCCAAGAATAATAGTGATGCTGACTGAAGAGAAGATACAGAAGGTACCTACAAATTGAGATTAGCTACAAACTGAGGTTCAGCACCATTGGGAAAAGAAAGCAATGGTGATTCCAGTAGTGATGGACGCTCTGGGAGGAATTCCAAATGAACTCATAAAGCATCTAAATGAAGTCACCATAGATAGGATCACAATGACACAGTTACAAAAGTGACACTGCTTGGAATGTGCCACGTTATCCAAGGACACCTCACTGATTTCTAGAAATTTGGTTAGAATTCAAGTCACTGATGGCCCCAAACTCCTGTCAGTAACACCTGGTAGACTGTAAAGCTAAAACCATGAAGAAAGATAAAATGAAGTCCTCTGGAATAAATGTGAACATGAAACAAGGCCAGTCTTGCTACTTTGGTTGTAGCAAGCCAGTGGAGCAAATGCAAAGACTCCTTCCTATATCTACAAGAAAAAGGAGCATAAAAAAAAAATAGTGAGTGTGATTAAATGAACACTGAAGAGATTTATGGCAACTTTCTAGTGTGTTTTTCTGCTGAAGGAATGTTATACAGAGTTAAGGGGATCACGTAGATAGTAATGTTGAATAACAGATGTGTGATACTTCCTCTGTCTTTCAAGAAACATGGGGAATAAATTAACAAAACATTTGCTATTGTTTATTTTATTTTTAGAGGTTACACACAGAAGTACTTCTTTCACTTCTTATTTCTTCTACTGTTTAACCCAGAGAAAATGAAAGTGCTGTTATCAGTAGGAATTCTAATAATCTGGATGAATTTGTATAGCCTGGTTTAGATGGCATTACATTCCTCCTAAAGTACGAGGCATGCAGCATGAAGGTTCCCCCTGGACTTTTTATTACAAGCATTTGTATACTACATGTAAAAACTTCTATAAAGAAAAGATGAAATTTTGGCACATAACAGCTCTCCTCACGCACTTAATGGAAGAGGAATATCCTATGTATAGATCTGTTCATAAGGATCTGCATCGCTCCATTTCTCACTTTATCTGACCATCTCTGCTCTTATCTAGATATCTGCTTTAACAAGGATATTAAAAGGAATAGCAATAGCAATAACAACTAGCATGTGTATTTCTATACTGCTTATCAGCTAAGTGCTCTCTAAGCAGTTTACAATGTGTTAACTAATTGCCCCCAACAAGCTGGGTACTCATTTTACTTGACCTGCGGAAGAATGGAAGGCTGAGTCAATCTGGAGACTCACAACCTTGTAAGCTGCAGTACTGGCATTTAACCACTGCGCCACCCGGGCTCCATAACCATAGGTATGGTTAGGTATATCCTATGTTGTACACAAAAATACAATAGTTGCATGTTCTTTTTCTTATCAGGTTAATGTTGGCTACAACTTTTACTTCACTATAAGACCTAGTGACATTTTAGGGTTTTTTAAACAATTTTTATTAAAAATTTTCATTCTTACAAGCATAAGATAAAAGCATAAGTTCATAAGACATATTTACAATATATAAAACAATTCTTTTGTATGATGTAAGTTAATATGGTGACAGCAGCCAGAATAATATTTGCAAAACATTGGAAAAGAGAAAAAATACCTGAATTGGAGGAATGGTTGAATAAACTTCGAGAATTGGTAACTTATGATGCTTTAACAAGATTAATAAGAAGAGAAAAGAATAATAAGAAAATAAGACAAATGGAAACAGTGAAAAAAATTATAGATAGTAACTGGACAAGACTATGTCAAGGAGAGGAAGAAGAACATAAAGAGAAGTAAAGACAGGAGATTAGCAAAATAGATTAAATAAATCAAAAAGATATCAATATTTCAGCAAGTAAACAATGGCATTTTAGTTTTAAGAGTCTAAGAGTATGTACTGGTGGTCTATCATACAGAAGAGTGGTGGGTAAACTTTCCAACTGATAGAGAGTTGCAACAGTGGCGGAGCTTGGAGTGTGTGGAGGGGGGTGGGAGGGGGAGGGGCTGCGGTGGGGGGCTGCAGTGCGTAAGGGCATGGCCAGGGTACATAGGGGTGTGGCTATGGGCCAGGACACCCCAAAAGCATTGCCGCCTGGGGCGAACTACATCTTCTGCACCCCTGTCCCTATGCAACTGAGTTGCAGTGGAGAACGGATAGAATGGTTGTGATGTCTCATGGCAGGAAACTGGACAAGGTGTCCTAGTCTCTTTGACCATTACCATTCCTTGTTATGAGAGAGGGTATTAGGAAACAGCAAGATTAAGTTTTGTTTTAGTAAGTACATTTTAAAACCGCTATCTGTTTTGTGGAGTTACCAACTAATCAATCCAAGTAGATATATTATCTTAAAACGTTAAGAGAAAACAGAAGAATTTCACAAAAAATTCTTTTTGTTAAAACATGTCTTTTGATTAATGCCTTTGGGGCATCATTGTAGCTGCTCTGTAACTTTGGGATTTATTTAGTATGCTTTTATCCCATTTTTTTCTGTTTTTATCAGGAAATGTTTTAGACTGTTTATATTGTTTTAATTGTATGCCATCCTCAGATCACACAATAGAGGGTGAGAAAAATATTTTGATTAATAAAATAAAATTAAGTGGGCATGTCCTAAAATCAGAAAGGCATTAGCTAGCCAAATGTCACAAAAACTATCTGAACAAAGAGTAAAACCCTGACTGAAAATAACTGTGAAATGTTGCTTGAGGAAAGGGGTAATAACACTATGTAATTCCTTCTATGAGTCCTTTTCAACTGGGTTTATGTAGGCATACCCAACCCATATGGGAAACCAACCATTTCTGAGATGGAAGCGATGCAAAACAACCACAACACAAATACATGAACAAGGCAATACTTACTGTAGTCCAGAGGAGAAAGAGAGAGCCCACAAGACTCAGAGCATTTATATAGGGAAGACACATTAATTAGGAAATTGCTGGGGGAGGCTGCTGGCTAATAAATACAAGAGATAAGGTGGGAAGAAGTCCATTGCAGACAACTGGCATTTCCAGTGGAAGCAACATGTTTGTCCTTTGATCCTTGGCTTGTATTCCTTGACCTTTGCTTTGTGTGCTGACTATGCTGCTGGATATTCCCTTGAACTAACACTCTGAATTTAATACTGACTTTGACTGCTGAAACAAAAATGGTAACTGACTGATAAGCTTTTGTAAACCTTGTCTGTGGCTACTACTATAGACTCTATTGGAAGACTGTGAACTGTGGCTGGCTTTCTGGTTGGGTGGGAAAACATCAAAAGAATGCCAGGTGCTGAAGGCTGTATTTCAGAGGAAGGAACTGGCAAAACCACTTCTGAGTCCTCCTTGCCTAAGAAAATCCTATAAAAAATCCATTGGGTTGCCAGCTTCAAGGCACACGCACACACAAATGCACACACATAGTCACTATTCTTGTTTATTTGTATATTGAATGTATACCCCACCTTTTTCCAGGAATGGGATCCAAGGCAGCTTGGATGAAAATGATGATTAATTAGCAAAGCTGCAATAGCAAATATGTGCTTATTTCCATGACCTCTTGGTTGAGAAATAGGCATGTATTATTTTTGCAACTAGTTAATGCTCTTCTGACTGTGTGCTTTCAGATCCTAAAACATCATGGCACCATGAACTATGTAACTTCATGCAGCTTCTCCCATGCTGGCTATAGATTTGGATACCCAGTGAATTTGTAAAGACAACAACTTCTGCATCTCAGATCCATTTTCAAGTGTTCAGACTGGGGGATTTTGTAACTTAGCCCCAAAGCTAGCAGCTAGAAGATAAATAGTGCCAAAGATGCAAATGTATCTGTGCAGAGGTGGATATCAAGTGATTTTTCTAAATATGATGAAAGTCAGCTAGAATGCACGAACTGATTTTGTTGAAGTCCTCTATTTCATTTTAGGTGATGTGAGGCAATAGTAATTTTTGCTTTGTGCTGCAGTATTTGTGGTAGTCAATCAGCTACCACAGTCGCATGGTGGTTTCATGTTGTGTAGAACCATGGATATGTTAATCAGCCATAAGGTCTGATTTTTATAGCTGAGTGTGTTGCCCCGAAAATTAGCACTAAATGATATAATTTATTATAGTATTTTCCCTTCTAAGAAATGAAAATGAATTAACATAGTGAGGGTATAAGAACTTGAGCACTTTCTATGTGAAATTGTTTACTGTTTAAAAATATCAAATGTCACCAGTATAATGAGCTTTGTTTCCACAATGTTTCGATGCAGTAAACATAGCCTTTTGGCCCCTTTGTTTAGTTTAGTTTTTAAAAGAATACACCTATGGAGTTAATGATACACATCAAAGAAGCTGGAGAAAAACTGGAAAATACGCAATGCTTGCTTAGTTTTCTGCCTCTCCTGTTGAATTACTGGCTCTGTGAACAACAGGATTGAGAATATTGCTATGCTAGAAGTTTCCAGAAATTCTGCTTCTCTCATTCCCCAGTGCATGCATGCTTTAGATGAGAAAACTAATATGTATGCACAGTATTGTCTAAGTTGAATCCCAGCTTGCTTGTATTTCTAGATGAGCCACAGATCTTAAGAGAAGGTCTCAACTTAACTTGTACTTAGAGAAGAATCTACACAACACAACCCAAGCATGTGAATGTGTCTACTAGTAAAACTAAATCTGAATCACAGTCATCATTACTCTCAAAAGAAAAATAACTGCAAATGAGCCATGCCTATATATTTGCAAAGATATCTTTATTTTCAGTTAGTTGGGGGTCAGTTAAACATTTTTTTTTAAAAAAATTAACTTCTTAGGTGGGTAGATGTCCTACAGGACTTTCAATAATGTGTTTCACTTGAACCTAACGCAATATATGATTGTTGGCATGAAAGAGCAAGTAAGTGCAGGTCTGTATGGGCTGTGTGTGTATGAAAAAGAGACTGAATATGACAGAGAGATGCAATCTTTATTCATACATCTGAACATCATTATTTGATATTGAACTCTATTCAAAGGTCTGCTTAGCTTGCATATTTATGTACACTGCATTTTGTTGATTTGGAAGCATATTCTTGCCTTTCCCGCAAAGCAGTTACAAAAGAGATCCCTGTCATGCTTGTGCAATGTACACACTTGTGTACACATCCTTATGACACTTGCACACAACTTTATTTTCCTGCACCACATAGAGAGCTAGATCGATGTTATTGTACATATAGGTTTGTGTCTGTTGCTTGATATGATTGCCAGTAGGTAGTTCTGGAATATAAATGTTCTCGTCTTTATAACTGTACCCCACAAAAGGCCTTGAGGGACATATCTAGAGCTGTAAAAATGTAGCCGGAAAACAGGGAGAACTGGCCAATAAAAGAGAGAAGGGAATGGTTTGATGAAAAGCCAGAAAAGAAGCCAAGTAGATGAAAAAAGATTTAAAAAATCATAGTGTCAGTAAAATTTATCAGGAAATACAGCTCCAGACAGAACAGCTTCGAAAGAGGCTGCCTTCAGATGTTGCACAGAAGATGCACATGTGACTGTAGTATCTGCTCTTCAAATTGCTTTTAACAGCCAAAGGAGAAGTAATTCAGCTGTTCAGTTGTGTGGTGCATGCACTCTTCTTGCATCTGGTTCCCATGCATCTCATCATGAAGATATATGGTTTCCCTCATTATTACACTAGAAGCAAGACAAGCAGCTGCATAAGTAATTCATGCATTCAGTTCTCCACCATGCCAGAAGTTACCCATACTCAGATCACCCTAAAGTTGATAAAATGTTGCTCATGACCACTAGAAATAGTAACTTGCATCTTTTGTCAGGGACTTCTCCTTTTATTGGAGGCCATTTTTGCCTCAATATAAACAACGCAGTGTAATATATATGGTGAGCCATGTCAAGGGTAAAAGACCAATGCCTCAGTTATGAATCTGCTGCATAGTCTGACATGAACCTCTTAGAGGAGCTAGCATCCTGTTTATTTAGACGGATGAGTCACATGCACAATTCCTCCGCTGAACTGAACTGGTAAGCCAGTGTGATCTGATGCACCAGAGCTCCAGTTTTTGTAACATATTATATATAAACAGTCTTATTTAACCAAATAAAATACCTTAAACCATTGCTTTTTAATATTACTGTATACAACACAAACAGTTGTTTTCTTGTCAAACAGTAGGAGCTGGACCCATGGTAAATACACATTTTAATTCTGGCAGTATGTTACCACATATCATATACAATTTTTAAAAAATGGAAGCATGTGGCCACACCAAAGAAAAATATTTTACAACTATAACAATGTTCACTTATCCTCTTCATTTGCCCCCAAAGAAGCCACAGCATCAGGGCCAGACTATGAGTTTGCTGCCTGAGATGAAGGAGATTGCATCCTGCATTTCATGTTGCCAATGGGATCTTACTTTAATACTGATGATGAGACAACACCTGATGGCAGACAGAGAGCTTTAGGGGGCAGAAGGCCGGCCATGCCACCAGTTTGTCTTCCAACAGCTCACTGCTATTCATCACTGGCCAGCATCTCAAGTAGCTGCTTTATTCTCCTGAGCTATCCTTGCTACAAAATTCTTTTAAACTACTTTCAAACTACTTTCAGAATTGGATAGAAGGATTATTTGCATTGGGAGAAAAAAATCAATTGTCTCAAAGCACAAGATAGTCTTCAGACGGACCTAACGAATCCTAGACTGTGGCTTGTTAAGGCACTTGCCATTAGAAGGCAAGGTTGGAGTAGATTTTTTAACTTTAATCTTATGTAGCTTTTATCACTGAGCTAACACACTTAGCATATTGTTGACTGAAAGAGAAACAAGAAAAATGGGTACAATTCAGCAAATTACAAAATTTACTAAATGTTAATAATTCCAAAGTTGCACAGACATCACTGGAACTTGAGTTAAATGCAAATGAGCTCACAAAAACAATCCCATTCCATTGTTTTTACAAGACATTTGTCATTGCTAACTTTTGCACGATTGTGCCCACTGACTTTAATCCATACTTTACGTTTCAAGATTGCCTCATCACAGCAATAATAATAGAAAATTCAAATACAGCTATACTTAAAAACATCCTTAAAGCGGAAAAGTAGTGTTTGGTCTAAGAAAAAAAAAAGATTAAATTGAAAGTATTGGCTTTTTGTTTCCACTTCAAAGAGCACTGCAAAGAAATTTAACACATCTCATTGGCATCTAAATTTTGTAATTCCAAAGTGTGGGCTGAAACCCTACAATTCTACACATAAGAGTCCCATTTAAGAACAGCAAAGTGGTCATAGATGCCTCTAATGTTGCCACTTACTTGGTTGAATAGGCAGTTGCTTTTACAACGTAAAAAACAACTTGCATGTTCAGCTGTATAACTACGTTGAACAGCAAGAATTTTAAGCACTCCACATTTATCTTCAAGAATACAATACTGACTATAAAATAAAACACAATTAACACTGTGTAGTGGTTTGAGTGTTGAACTACAATCCTGGAGACCAGGGTTTGATTCCCCACTCAGCCATGGAAACCCACTTGGTGATCTTGGGTGCATCATTCGCTCTTGAGTCCCAGAAAACCTCATGATAGGGTTGCCTTAGGGTTGCCATAACTTTGAAGGTACACATCAACAGAGGTATTAGCTCCACAGATGGTTTATTCAATACATCAATCTGAGAACCAAAGCAGGAAGCTACACGGTAGCATCACTCAAAGAACTGAATATAATCAGTGAAATGAATTTCAGTGCGTGCTGTTGTTAGCATAGGCCAGGGCTTTCCAAACAGCATGTCATGACACATTGGTGTGTCATCTGAGGTATGTTGGTGTGTCACCTCTCCAGGCCAAGAAAGACCCCACACACACCCAAGCCTGGCCCGCTGCTGCTGCTCTCGCTGGGGTCTTTCCTCGGCGAGGGTGATAGCAGCAGGCCAGGATCGGGGGGGGGCTGCCTTTCCTGCTGTCGTTGATCTTGCTGGGCTTTTTCCTTGCTGAAATGTGGAAGCTTAAAAATACTTGATGACAAAACACGAGTGTCTTCATCTAATATTCCACCAAATATTGAAAAGCTGTATTCATCCTATCAAACTCATACATCTCATTAAAATGATAACCATTGGTTTTATTCAATTTTTTAAATTCTTGAACATATTTACACATTTTTACTCATAAATGACAACAATCTTGGAAATGTATGTTATTATTTATAAATATTTTTAAAAAACACATGAAAGGTTTTCATGAGATATGTTGTGTCCCCATACATTTTGTTATTACAACTTATATATGTGTCTATATCTGTTACAAGGGGTTAGTTTAACCACCGGTTTACTAGTAAAACTGAATTACTGTGTTGCAAAATGATGCATGTCTAAAAAGTGTGGCACCAACATGGAAAGTTTGGAAAGCTCTGGCATAGGCTGACCAATTTTATTTGTATAATTGTCATTGCTCATACAACTCAGCTGTATCAATGACTGAAGAGTTTCTACATGTGAATAGAAAGGTATGAACATCACATATGACTTTATAATGAGGTACACATGTGCAAAATACAAGAGTGAATTATTGCCCCCAGGATGTGTAACGTGAATTTATTCTCAGCAGAAAATCAGCTGAAAGTCATGGTTGCAACTTAGTTCCACTTGTGACCTCTGGGTTTGCTGTGACTGCTTTGTGTGTGTGTGTGTGGGGGGGGTTACCATCATTTGTGGCTCCTGAAAATCTCTAGGCCTGGTACTTGATTTTTTTCTGGTTTAGGTGAGGAGCCTTTTTGCCAAAAAAAGAAAAAAGAAAAAAAGGAGGGGAGACTATTGGGGGCAAAAAGCCAGAGAAGTCGCAAAGGTCACTCTGGGAGCAGGTAAAACTTTTAGATTGTTTCAAGCATCTGCTGGATTGTCTCCTTTAGTTATCAGCCTGTCTCCTCAGGAAAACGTACACCTGAAGTTGTTTTAAAGGTATGGCTGCAATATGATAGAAGGTAGATTGCAACATGCAACAGGTAACATAGCTGCCTTGGTGCACTGTTTGTGGTTTAGCCTCTGCAGGAAAATTTTTTGTCACCCATTTAATTGATTTCCATGCCAGGTGAAGATATCTTGTTTCCCCAAGATGTCTATTTGTTTTAAAATTTCTAAGTCACTCACATGTTTCTTGACTAGAATTTTACATTGTACTGTAGTCATTTTATTGTGCTTACTACTGTATTGCTATTTTCCCTGTCTGCTGTTGTGAAAATACCAAGCAAAATGAAAAACATAAAATATAAAACTTTAGCCATAAATTTAAGAAACAAATATGTAATTAACAAAAGAAAGTCAGTTGTATGGCCCTTTCCATTATAAAGATCAAAGAGATATAGAACCATCTCTCTGATGTCATGGGATGATCAGCAATATATGACAGTATTTGCTCACCTACTAGTCTTACTCTGCTCCTAAAGATCAAATTGTCTGTCCAAGAATAATAGTTTAGAGATGAGACAGTAGGTATGACAATCCAGAAATATACAGCAGGCAGGTGTCTGATGATTTACTGCAGTCATTTATTCAAGATGGCCAAATTCTTCTTTTGACTCTTAATGGTCTCTGAGAAAAGGAAAGAGGCCTTGCCAATATCTCCTGACTATATAGGTATTCAAAATGCCAGGTTTTGCCATTGCTACTGATGACAGGTGCCCTTCCTTCAGACAGAAGACTTTTGGCTTAGGTAATGATTGCTCTCTTGAAACTTGATAGCCAGCTTGCCATTATGGGCTAACATCTTGTTCAGTATTTACAAAATCATAAGACAGACTAAAGAACCTGTAACTTTTTGGAATTCACATTGATGGTCTTGCTCCAGTGCAATGACCAAAAGTGCTCCCAAAAACCTTTAAGGCTGACATCTCTGCCAAAGGAGGGTTTTCTGAAGTCCTAGGGAACAGGGCAGCAAGCAAAGAAGCTTCCAGCCCTTTCCCAGCATTGAAGTGCTTCCGACAGCAACTGTGACAGTCCCAAGTAGCTACCTGTCCCAAAATGCTTTGCTGAAGGCTGGGTGCATTTTCATTTGCTTCCCTGTTCCTTCACACTTCAGAGGGTGCCAGGCTTATATGGTAAGCTGTGGGCAGGGGTTATAATGACAGAGCTCTGATGATGCAAAATTTCAGCTGTTACTTACATCTTCACTTCAGTCTTTTTATAACTGTATAAAATAAATTTGCTAGCTTAGAAACAGTCATTATCTATTAGTGACAAATCATGCAGAGAATTTTCCCATGACTATCAGTGCAGGTATGTGTATACTAGTCTAACTTCAATGTGTACAGCTGCCATTTTATCTTGCAACTAAATTTTGAAAAATAAAAACCCATATATAAATACATTAGTATTCATACATATTTATACAAACACAGCACTACTAATATTAAGGGATGCAGTGCCTACTCTATAATTGCGCCTCTTGTTAATAAAAAGAGAACAACCCCAAAAGAATAAATGCTATTACGTGTGTAAATACAGATAGATATATAAAACACTTCTTTAAAATTCAATAACAGTAGAACAATCACAGTTCAGAGTTACTTTCAGTTTATGAAGTGAACTGGCTCCATGATATTGTATAAGCAATAAAATAGAAAACACACAAAAAGCCATTATGCAACTGTTGTGTATGTCAAACTATCCTTTTGACAATGTCTAGTCACTTGTTCTTCATAAAGGATATTTATATCCATAATTCAGAATTCAGGATGCCATTATCACACACGAGCTGGATAATTGTTAATTGTAGTCTTCAGCATAAGATTGAACTTGCTTTGCCCTTATGGAAAATTTGCTTTATTTAGATGACAGTCCACTGGGATTTCACAAAGACAAGGGAGAAGAATTAATCATCCCAACACCTGTCTTGGCTAAGAGGCATGGGCAATACAGTACATTCTCTTTGCCAGCCCACTCGTGGTCTTGAGAGTGGTCTGTACCACTAGTGGTCTTGAGAGCACAGGCCTTTCCTCAAGCTCACATCATCCAATCCAATTTCACCAGCCTGTCCGTTTCCTCTCTCACCTTTGAAAGTAACCTGGAGAAAAAAGACATTTTTCAAAGGTAAGCAGTAACAGAGAGAGTGTATTACATGACCAAAAGTATAGCATCGCTTTTGAGAACTCCCATCACAAATTCAGAATGGCACTTTGCAACCAGTACAATTCTGCCCCTCTTGTATTAGAAATACATAAACAAAGATCCCATGTTAGGCTAATGGAGATGCCACCATCTGTACTTGGACAACGTTTCTAGACTTAACCACTCTCACAGAAGATGCCTAGTGGCTGCAATCCAACAGGTAAATATCCACATGTAGATATATGCTCTGCAAGCACTACACAACCCTTGTGCAGAACAGCAGCATTGTACAACATATATCAATGACTAGGTGCTGGTGCACAAAGTTTAAATCACAATACATAAGGCACAGCTGCAACATACCCAATATGCCCAATGTCCAAACAAAATGAGCAAAAATAAGACATAGAGTAACATCATGTCTGTGCAACTCTGCATTCCACCACTATCGGCAGAATACATGCATTGCACAATAGTGACTTTTTGGTCCTGCATTTGTGTTTAGACTTAGGCAGGTATATGTCCCTAATTGGATGCCAGCCAGCATGTGTATGAGAGAGGCTGAAATGGAACAGTCTGAGGAGTATCCTTGGTTCTAAAAGAAAGCAAAAAGGCAAGATCAGCCTAAAAGCTGTGCCAGGACTGCCTCTTTTTCCCCTGTAACCAAATTTGATCCTGCTAAGCTTGGATAGCTAATAGTTAGGCTGGTATTTTACTTTTTGTTATGTTATTATTTTAAATACTCATCAGCTTTCCTCTATTTTATTTATTAACTTACTGAATTGGAAACTAAAGTTGATTTTACTCTTTTGCTTAGCTTGAGGGATGGCTTCACTTGTGTGCTGGCCATGTTAACTCTCTTGGTAAAGAATTTTAAAAGTAATTCCTCTGGTCCTTGGCTTTGCAATTCCAGAGATTCCAGAGCTTCAGAAGAAATGCAGCCTTAGCCTTAGAACTGATCAGGGCTTTCAATAACAGAGGGACCTGGAGGTCTTTCATAAGCTCTGCGTAAGTCAAAGTGGCCTTGATGGCAGTTAAGAACAATGCCTTAGTCATAAAGACAGTTTGATTGTTCTGTCCTTTTGAAAGAGTAGATACTTGTCTAAGGGTCCCTGGAACCTACACCCTGGCAGAATGTATTTCTATGTACATTTTCAGGTACAGTAGCTAAATCTCAAGCCTTAGTTATTAACCAGTACTATATGCCTTTTTCCTGCTTCCATTCTCTCAACAGACTTACTCATACATCGCTAAATATACTGTATAATTCTAATATAGGGAGCTTATTACTCAAAACTGAGACTGATTGATTTGTCCTTTCTTTGACAGATGTTCCTTGGAGGAATTTGTATATATTCCTACATCGCATTTTATAGCATGTTCTACTTCAGAGGGTCTGGATGTGACAATGCATTGGTTTGTCACAGTCTTGCATCCTTGTACAGTGTATCAGGAAACTAACTTCTTTAAAGGGAACTCAAACAAATTTCCCTTTGCTCTATGCCACGTCTTTATAGTCATCATTAATTAATCTTAAACATAGCTATATATACACAAATGCTCAGCATGAGAAAGCAAAAAATTGGAGCCTCTGACATGAAACTGGGCAATCACTGGGCAGTCACTGGAGAATGTTACTTAAAGAATTTTTTAAAGATGGATGCTTATTTTCACCCTCGACTAATAGTGAATGAGAGAATGACTATATAAAGGGACACATTAAGTTCACATTTCTTTTCTCAGTAAGCCTCCAATGAAATTTTAACATTGGATGGCATCCTGTTGGTAAATTACTTGTGCCATCACAACTCACTTTTCTGATTGTTGATTGATTATTCTGACCAAGCCCCTCATTCTCAAAGAACAGCAAGATAAGCAGACATGTGTCCAGCTATTTTCTTGTAGCTGGCTGTACTGCTACAAGACCTCTTAAGATTCATCAGAGGTTTCTGCAGATGCCTGTCACAGTGCATCCAGCTACAGGAAAATATCTGGACAGATCCCTGTCCACCCCCAGCTCTTTAATAATGTGGAGCTAGTACTGGGAGAGGTAGCTACAGACACATAGCTATATGATACATACAGGTCTCCAAATGCAGGATCCCCATCAATATTTCTCCTTGTATACTCTAGACCTGGCTGTGATTTGCCAGAGTACAGCTGCATCTTCAAACGTATGAATGTCTTCTGGCACTTGGGCTTCCTCAGTTAATACAAGAGTAACCTAAAAACAAAACTGGAAGTCCCATACAAGACAACCAGCTCTTATTGCAGGAAGTTTTGTGCTACTGACATTAGTGCTAAGGGATTATATTGTATTCCCAGCATTTACAGCTTTGGTTAGCATGTTCTGGTGAACAGCAATAAATTCAGGGATATGTACAGCCTGCAGGTATCAATATTAACTCGATCCTTAAACGTACTCTGATCTTTGGACAAGAAGAGCATCTGGATGTGCTGTAAGTTAAGCAGCATTTAAGACACATCATTTTTTTGCATAAAGATGATGTTTTATATTGAGCCATACCAATGGTCCATTTCAGGGGCTAGAATCATGCAGTCCTTCAGAGGCTGGCAAACTACAAATCCCAACATTCCTCACAATTGGCTATGAAGTTGCAGTTAAATAAAATCTAGAAGGTATAGGTTTCCCAACTCTGGTTTATTTGGTTCAATACTGACTAATCAAAGTCTATAGCTTTCCTTGGACTGGAGCAGCGATCTTCTCCATCACCTTCTCCTTCTCCAGAAAAATTAGCTCTTGGGCGATGTTATCTATATGATACTGTAGAGGTAACCTGCACAAAGAGGTAACAGGGGTTGATAACTGTGGCCCTTCAGATGTAGTTGGACTAGTTTGCAGCAGCTATAGTCTGCACAGCCAACTGTAAGGAATTATGGACAATGCAGCACAAAACAAGTGGGAAGCCTCCTTTCTTGAGGCAATGCACACTGTCTCCGTTAATGGTCACCTATAATCTCAATACATTTGCTTTAATCTTTTCAAAGAAGTTTATTATTTGGTGCTCTGAAAGAAATGCTGTGAGCTACAATCATCTACTAACTCATAAAATCTGCTGTAGTTCATCAAGTCTGGTTTTAAATATGCCCTCTTGTTTCATGATAACAGCATCTCTATTTCAAGAAGAGCTCCACCCCGCAGAAATGAACTATTCCAAACAGTGAACCACTTGACAGACACTTTTGAAGTATGACAGGAATGGTGTTGTCTATGGCAACTTTGTGAGACTGGGCAACATGTGGGCCTCAGACAGCCATGTGTTCCTGTTAAAATGTAAGCTCTCTCCACTCCAACAGCTTCATAAGGACAGAAGTATGAAAGAAGAGTTGAAGGTTGAAGGGTTGCATAAATAGAGTTGAAGGAATGCATAAATATATGAGCACTCTTGATTGCTCATACATTCACTTTAGACACTACAGGGCTGCTCAAATCAACTAGTGCTGGCTCCAACACCAATGAGATACGTACTGGAGATCTCCTTGTGACAAAATTGGAAGCTATAGTTTAAGCAAAGCCAAGACACAAGATATAAAAAGAAAACATGTCTCCTGAAGAAAGACAATGCATTCCAAAGGTTAATCTTGGGAGAAATCGTGGTTTACGGACTAGGGATTCTTTTTAAGTTATCTCAGGCATGAGAGGAGAGAAACACCTAAATCAGAATCCAAAATTAAGTTAAGCATTGTTAAAGTCAGTTGAAATAAAGGTCCTGAACACTATATTGGACTGCCGGTCTCTTCTCCAGATCCCAGAAGCTTCTCCCACTCAGAATGGACAGTACAGGGACAGTTGCATGGCTTAGTTCAATTCTTATCCATTTGTGTTGTCAAGTAAGGTACAGTTTGTATTATAATTTGGACATGTCCTGACATGCTTTTTTGAGTTACTTAGGTGGCAATCCTACAGATGCATACCTGGGACCAAGTCCTATTGAACCCAAGGGAGTTCATAGCTGACATCCTGTTAGTGAAATACACGTGTGTAAATTGTTCTATGTATGCAGGGCAAATTATTTGCCATAGTACAATAAACATATTCTACCAGCAGCTGAGGAAGTAAAGTTGCACATATAACAATGTTGTGGATTGTAGTTGCGCACTGTGCACTTGAGTTGTGCAATGAGCATCACTCAGAGTTTGTGTGCAATGTCACCCAGTTATTGACTCACTGTACAATGTTGCTATTTTTCAAAGGGGTTACATAGTGATGATGTAGTGTACCCGGGCATGTAGATATTTTGGCTAAGCTGAGAGGATGTTGGATTGCAGCCTACCTCTGATTTGACATTTATAGGATTTCACTGGAAAAGGTGTTATGTTGGGAGGATTATGAGAAAACGAAGAGAATGCATACTTTAAATTTAACAAGGTAGTTCTGAATATTTAATTTTTGGCATGTCCCATGAAAAGGTGCAGATCAGAGAGTGCTTTTTAAAGGTATCTCTTACAATAACCACCCTACAGCCTCAGGAATTCAAAATTGCTAGGCAGATTCTAAAATGTAATAATTTACACCACTTAGAAATTAACAGAGGATATTATTACACCCAGGAACAGAACTACACAAAAGCTTCCTCTTCCTTCCATTTCCTACAACTCAGAATTATACTCACACTTTTGAGGCCAGATCCTTGCAACGTTATCTGTGTTTGTCTCCAGCCGTGACCACCATTTCTTCCCCAGACTGCAGGTCCATGAACACCAGCCTTTCTTACAAAGACTTGAAGGAAGCCAGAATGTACCCCAGACACTTTATGCCGGAAGGAGAGGCACAAGTCCCCTGACTGAGCTAAATGGCCAAGTGGAAGGACCAAACGGGCAACTCGTCCTGCTTTTCCTTTTGGTTCAGAAATAGATAAATACTGCCCACCTTTAAAAAAATAATAATAACAAGAACAGCAAGAACATTTTCAAAATGATCATAGGAATCTGACCTTAGCAAATTACATTTAGAAGCATAAATTGTAAGCTGGAGTCCTGCATTGGGAAATATTTGTCTGTCACATAGTTAAGCCTCCATAGCTACATTTCCTGGTGCTACCTCCCACTCAACTCTTCTTTTATGTGCCAGAGAGCCCTCAACAGTGGACAGTGTAGATCTAAGCAGGGATGCATCCAGCTATTTCCTCTAGCTGGATGCCCTGTGACAGGCATCCACAGGGACTTCAGGGGGTCCTTGGGGGGGTCTGTGTAAATGATGCCCTTGTAGCATATCCAGCTACTGGAAAATAGCTGGATGCATCACTGCTGATCCCCCACCCTCCAACATGATAGAAGCGGCTGTGTAGTTAGAGAGGGCTGCGTGATTAGAAAGCAGGTTTGGGGTGTAGAATTTTGATTGTTGTGCAGTTAGTAAAGAAATTAATCTACTGCAACAGCCCAAAAAGTGAATTGTGATATGTAAGTTCAATTTGTTTCTCTGTGTGCATGCACACACATCTGCCTTCAAGTTGCCTGTCAACCTATGATGATTCCACGGATCTCATAGGGTTTTTTTTATCCAAGGAATACTCAGATGTGGTTTTACCAGGTCCTTCCTCTGAAACACAGCCTACAGCCCCTGGTATTCACTGGTGATCTCCCATTCAAGTTAGTACTTAGTACCAGGTTAGTACCAGGGCTGATCCTGCTTAGTTTCCAGGACCAAAACGGATCTGGTCCCTGGTACTTAGTACCAGGTTAGTACCAGGGCTGATCCTGCTTAGCTTCCAGGACCAAAACGGATCTGGTCCCAACAGAATTTCAGCCATAGTGTTATTCTTTGCCATTATGAATATCTTTAAGATTTAACTTGCTGAATTACATGCTACATCAGGAATGGGAAACTGTGCCAGGTGTTTCCACTTCTATCTTTTTAAATAACTAGAACTGACAAAAGTCTGTTTCAGATGAATTTGAGTAAAGGAGGTCTGGGATTCAGCAGAACAGACACACTTGGGAGGCAGCTTTGTGCAGCTGGGAACTTCTTGAACAAAAGGTCATCTTTTTAAAAAATAGGGAGCAAGGCTGGAGAGTCTGGGGTCAAAAAAATAGGCTTGTACACTCCTAGCCCCTACATTATTCCCACTGAGTGACACCCTTCCATCTTGTTACATTACTCTTGAAATTTCACTTTTTTACAACCTCATAATTATAGAAGTAATTATTTGCAGTCAACTATGCTATCTGCAATTTATTACTTTCTAGCTCGGTTTAAAATGACCATGATCAAAATATTTAAAGCGTGGAAGTTGTGATGGGCTGCTCAATCTTAATTCTGCGACTTCAGCTGCTGCTGTGCAGGGTGTTGATAATGTGTCTGCTTGCTTTAGCTAGTTTTTTATTTAAAATATTGATTTCCCACTTTTTCAAACTGTAGTCTGTCAGTTAGCAAACATAACTATTGGTATATAAATCAATATTCATATTTTTTTTTAAAATGGACACTCGCTTGGATCTGAAAACAAAGAATGGAAGGAAAAAATAAAATATTTGCTGTGTTATAAGGAACTCTTATACAAGCTGGCAGAAGACCTACTGCAGTGCACTGCTGCAAGAGGTGGCATTAAGGTATGGGAAACACATATTTAAAAAGCCACGTGAAGTAGCATATGAACTCAATGTCTGGAGGTAGAGCTTTTGAACACAGAAAACCTTTTCTGAATTATGGTCACTTTCTCACTCACTGTTCTGCAACAGCTGTAGCCATGCTGGCTGGGTAATTCTGGGAGTTGTAGCCCAAAAACAAACAAAGAGAAGAAGTAATATTTCCAGACTCTGAGCCTTTCACAAATGTCTGCCTTTGTAGACAAGCACCTTTGGATTCAAGCAGCACAAATCACATTAAAATATCAAAATCAAAATCAGCCACAGTGAATAAACAAAAGCAGATTGATGAATTACATTATTTAGATGAGTTTCCATTTTTAAGTTAAAATGTTCACAGATCAAAAAAAAAAAAAAGATAACAGTCAGCCCTCCACATTTGTGGGTTTCACTTTTGTGGATTTGATTATTCATGGATTATTTGCTGTCAGCTCTGCTGCCTCTCTATGCCATTTTTAATAGGGACTGCAAGCCTCGTGAGAATGAGAAACTGTGAACAAGGCTAGTAACTCCCTATTAAAAATGGTGTGGGGCAGCAGTGGAGGTGGCAGTAAGCCCCACCAGCCAACCACTTCTGCCTTGTGAAGGAACCCTGATGCCTCAAAGGAATCCATGGTGGGTTGAATATGGTGATCATAATTTTTTGTATGTGTTTGGGAGGGCCTAGAGTTATTCATGATTTTTCCACTTTCATGGAGGTCCTGTGCCCCTAACCCAAGCAAACATGGAGGGATGATTGTATTTTACTTGAAATCATGGCCTTAAAATATTTAAGTGCCTGGACCTATTCATGCATCCTAGAAAGTAACTCTCACTGACTTCAATGAGTCTTTCTCTCTCTTTCAATCTTGTAAGTGCACACAGTATTACACATTGCATGACTGCAGGTTACCTGTGTGCAAAAATTACCCCATCAATGTGGATGAAGACTCCAGTGGTCTCCAATATGCCTCTCCCTTGTTGCCATGATGTCAGACAGACAGATGCCAGACACGTGGGAGTTATCTGAAGCTGTTTGTGCACATCTTTATTCCTAGGACGTTATCTGTTCAAAAGTCTTCAAATGCTAAATGAAAACCAGAAGCTTGGCACCATTTAGAAGAGGCAAAATCAGAAGAACATGCCATATCAATATTTTATTCCACTAATCCTTTCATGTATGAGGTCAGAACTCTGATAAATAATCCTTTGTGCCACATAAACATCCTATCACTATATTAATGAGGATTTCCTTATTTTGATCTCATTTTTATTAACCATTTCAAAGTCAGAAATATTCCCTAAAGGATTTCCTTATTTTTATCTAATGTTATTAAGTGTTTCGAAGTTGGAAGTATTTCCTAAAAGATAAATAAGCTTTATATTAAAGCAGCATCTGGGAGATGGGGGTAGGGAGGCTCAAAACTATTGTTTTTACCCAGCTAGATGGATCCATGAAAGTCAGCAGTCTTCCATTTATATCTGTATCTATCACATATAACGACAAGGGATGGAAAAAAATATTCAAAAATCTTCAAGAAATGATAAAAAAATATTTTTCAAATTTTGAGAAGTCTTGGCAATGGAATGACAAGAATCTTTACCATTCAAGACTTCTTCTGTTAGACACTGGTCAACGTTCCATAAATTGAGCGGTGGGGGGAACCTTAACAATCCCAACTTTTAACAAAATGAGAAAACCCAGAAAATATAGACTCTCAAATAATTTTGTCTTTACTCTCTCCCTACAAATAGTTAAATAACAGATATATAAGGGCTTTAAAGCAAAAACATCTGCTCACTTGAGCAGTACAATTGCCTTCTCAGTTTCTCATTAAATTAAGTTTAGAAATGAGTAATTTTAGCGGGAGATAGTTCTCCCAGCTTTTCATCCCTAGTTCAGAAGAGTTTCTTTCACTTGTTGAATTATGACCTTCACAGAACCTATTTTATTTACAGAAATCCTGTCGAAAAGTAAAAGCTTGGTAGGTCCAACTACAAAAAAGGCTTTGTAAGCCAAAAGGCACTTATATAAGATTGTTCAGCCTTAAATTTGTGTGCCTACTTACTTTAGCTGCTTTTCAGTAGCACCTTTCAGGCTATATCAGGAAGCACACCCAGAAACTTTCTTCCTGAAGAGTTTTCTCAAACCCAAAGATCTCTTAAATGACCAATTTATGTAAATATCTATATTTATACCAATAACAATACCTATATCTACCTATACCAGCAGTTCTCAACCTGTGGGTCACGACCCCTTTGGGGGTCGAACGACCCTTTCACAGGGGTTGCCTAAGACCATCGGAAAATACGTATTTCCAATGGTCTTAGGCTTCATTCCCTCCTCGGTGGTGGTGCGCAAGCGTAAGCCACGCGCTCACGTCCTCCTGCCCCCTTTGGCGGGAGCACGGTACCCGCACGTGCTCCTGCCAATGGGGACAGGAGGACGCAAGCATGTGGCTCACGCTTGCGCACCACCACTTCTGGGCCTTTTCCACACGTTACCTTATCGCGGAGGTGGGGGGTGCCATTCGCGCAAGCAGGTTCTTGCGCAAGGCACTCTCTTCGCTGCTACTTTGTCCCACAGCTGGCTTCCTGTCACACGACCGCCCCTTCCTTCCTTCCGCAGTGCAGCCTGGGAGCTGTAGGCTGCACTGGGGGAGGAAGGAGAGGGGCGGTCACGCGACCAGGAAGCCAGCTGTGGGACGACGGAGCAGCGAAGAGCGTGCAAACGGCACCCCCCACCTCCGCGATAAGGTAACATGCGGAAAAGGCCCAGGAGTGGTGGTGCGCAAGTGTGAGCCACACGCTCGCGTCCTCCTGCTCCCTGTTCAGAAGGGACTGGAATCGCTCCCCTTCTCCGCTACTGGGAGAACCTCCTGTCTGACAGGCCAGCTTGGGGGGTCGGCGGCAGCATGGGGGCAGGCCCCCTCCTTGCCATGGCCCCTGCCTCACTCACCACAGAGGGGGGCGCTGCTGAAGGGCCGGGGGGCCGCAAGGCGGCGCTTTTTGGGGGGGGCGAGCTGCGCCCAGCACAAAAGACAAAGGCACTGGGATTCCTCCCCCCCGACCAGGGTCGACACTCTGGAAACTTTTCCCACACTGCCGCCCCCCAGTGGAAACGAGAGCGAAGCAGAAGCAGAGCCTGGGGGGGGTTCTTGGAGTTTTTTCCCGGGGGAGACGTGCGGCTCCTCTTTCCCTCCCTGCCCGCCCCCCCATTCCTGGTCAGCAAGACGGCCTTTGCCGGGTAGGGGGGAGGCTTTGTAAATAATAAATAAATAATTTTATGGTTGGGGTCACCACAACATGAGGAACTGTATTAAAGGGTCACGGCATTAGGAAGGTTGAGAACCACTGATCTATACCTATATGTATATATGTGTGTGTGTATATGTGTATATATAAAAAACTCTGTGTGTGTGTGTGTGTGTGTGTGTGAGAGAGAGAGAGAGAATATAAAACAGTCAAGTAATGGTTGCTGTGACATAAGATGCCAAGCTATTTGAGTTTTATTCATGTATATCCCACCTTTATCCCAATAATGAAGATTCAAGGAAGGATATTATGAATGCCTTCCCCAGCCTAATGACTTCCCCCAGATGTTTTGAACTACAGTTCCCATAATACTTCACCATTCTCCACAATGACCAGGAATGACAGGAACTGAAGTCCATAGCATCTGAAGGTTGAGGAAAGCTGCTCTGTATGGTTCTTACCTCTGAATCTTTAGTGATTTATACTAAATCCAAGGAAATAAAGCAATACCTGAGTTGTCTTTAACAAGTTTCCAGTGTAAATCATCATCTTTCTCCTTCATCCATCCACAAAGGCCATCATCAAAGTTACAGCTGTGAACAAGAATACCTGCAAATAACAAAGCAAAGGTCAATGGGGGAGGCCTTGATTGTTGCAGCAGGTAAACTGCTGGTTAGTATATAGTGGGGATGGGAATCATGCAGTCCTTCAGGTGATGCTGGATTACAGTATTTCTCTATATTGTTTACATTTTCTATGATTGCTGGGATTTCCAGTCGCGCATCATCTGGAAGGCTACATGATCCTCACCCTAGGGTTCCTATAAAAATGATTAAAAAATAAAATAAAGATGAACATATCAGATTTGCAAAAAAAAAAAGGGAGGGAGGGAAGGCAACTACAGTCATTATTTGAATTACAAATGCAGAGGATAACCAGCTCATTTTTGATGTTGTCCTTTCCCTAGAATCTCCCTTAAAAGGCCATCTGTAGACACACATTATTTATTTGATTAAAATTGTAAGGTATTTAAAGATGGGGTTGAAATTCACTTTAAGGCTCCCATAAGCTATCCTTCCTTCCATAATTCAAGAACTGGTGGGTAATCATGGTACATGTTTTATACAGCAAATACAACTGCTCTGTGTACACAAACATTAAAGATGTGGGCATGTTTGTTAATACTTCAGTATTTGAAGTGAAAAATACAGCATACTCGCAAAAGCAATGATTGTTACCAAAAGTTTGGAATTATTCTATTTTGAGGGTGACTCTTTTGAAGTCAGCTTCAAAAGCTACTGATAAAATCTTTAATGTGCTCCTTAGATTATTTTCATGGGTGACACCAAAAAGTGCATTTGAATGTTCACATACATGCTATATGTAGGCATAGTTGGGAAATGCAGGACAGAATTTGTACAATAAATTAGATATTTAATCTCGTTGCCCAGTGTGTCTAGAGTAACAATGCTACAGCACTGCTGCAAGCGATCAGGTGCAATTGTGTTCTAAGGCTCCCCTGATGGGAGACTTTTAAGGGAAGAGTGGTATGCAGGTATAAAAAATAGTGTAAAAGGAATTCATACCCCAGTGAGGGCTAGTTCTATTGTGTCAGGCAGCACTGTGTCAAAGTCAGACCTTTCCCCTGGATATTTTACTTTTACATGGTGTAAGTTCAAGCCAATTTAAACCTCCTGTCTGACAATACATTTAATGTGCTTAGTTTCCTTAAAGTATCTTGCCTTAAGGCTAGAGTGTCTGAATGCTGAACTGTAAGCTGGTTGACCTAAAAATCACATTAAAAGTGCAAGAAATAAAAAGAGGGTTTTATTCATAAACACACAGGCACACAAAGAAACATGCACAGTTTCTACATAGATAGATAGATAGATAGATAGATAGATAGATAGATAGATAGATAGATAGACAGACAGACAGACAAAATGGAATGGTTTGGCAAATGAACCCAGACAAGATCCCAAGTGACAAATGTCATGTCTACCTGGATCATCGTTCGCTTCATCTTCATCGGCACTAATCCCCCTTTCAATTTCAAACGTTTCCAAGAGATTATTGCTCACTCCAGGCTGGCGTGGAACTGGAGGGAAAGAGAGAAGGAAGTAATTTGAAAGAAATGAATAAAACAGATAAGGAAATAGGCCACTCATTAATTTCATAGAGGAAATGCTTCTGGCCCTGAAGTCTCCAGGAGCAAAATCTGCTTAATCACATATCATGTATAGATTCACAGCTTCCCACTCTCCATAATTTATGCAGCAACATTTATTATCAAATTTGTCTCAAAAGTGTGTCCAAAAAAAAAAAAAAGGCTCAATCAATGTTTCAATTGAAACAGCTCTCCTTC
Organism: Ctenosaura bakeri; assembly: GCA_948474755.1. Taxonomy (NCBI): domain Eukaryota; kingdom Metazoa; phylum Chordata; class Lepidosauria; order Squamata; family Iguanidae; genus Ctenosaura; species Ctenosaura bakeri. The sequence continues at coordinate 45,445 of CAOLHI010002531.1, forward strand.
TCTTGCATTCCTCTATTTCTCCTTCCGTAATTGTTATGGTAGCTACCTCTCAAAAATATAAGAGACACTACAATTGTGATAAGACCAAATTTTATCTTTTTTTGAAGGGTCTTTGCAATCAAAACCCACTTCCAAATATAATATATTGATACAGACCTTAAAAATCATAACTTTTATGGACTATAGTTTCAGAACTACTCAGTCAGTATACCCAGTGGCCATGCTGCTTGGTAAAATCTAGGAGTCATAGTCCAAAAAAGTAATTTTTCCAAGCTCAGTATCCACAGAATTATTAGGTGTACAGAAATCATATGAAAATTCTACATTATGCCTGCCTATGTCCAGCTAGTGGTATGACCTTAAATCTGTTCTTCCATGATCGTGAACAAACTAGTTGTGTGTACTGGTTTACCAGTGGTAAATGGAAGATCTTTTCCTTACCACCACAACACAAAAAAACAGAAGAATGGAAAAGATCTGCTCCCTGTACATGACTCCATGTATAGTGGGTCTCTTGTGCCCACCACTCCTTAGAAGGGTGTTACAGCATAACATAGGCATCCCAAATTTAGACAACATTATGTGTTACACAAACATCAGTAGTGCAGAACAGCTGTAAACTGTAGCTAAATAGATTAGTGCAGTTGTTCCAGCTGTCTTTAAAATTCTTTTTCCAGAGACCAAAGACATCCAGTATATCATTAATGATAGAAGCCAGGCATTTAAAATTTATTGTGGTTTCCAGATATTAACATATCCATATATATGGTTTCATTTTATAGTCAACGCTGACAGAAATTACCTAACAAAGGCACCAAAATAAATTTGCAGCTGACAATATTGGTGCAAAAAGTAGCTTTTGTTATGAGTTTGACATGTAACATTAGGTTTCATGTTTCCTACTAAATAGTTGTGGTTCTGTTTCTTCCAGAACTCGGTTGTTGTTACTGTCCTTGCTGTAGCAACACCTGAGATTAACCAATACAATGTGTATTCCCCCAAGCTATCATTTAGGAAAAGGAGTTACAAAGCCTTTAGTGGAAGGCTATTTCACATTTTGGTCAACCCTCTTCCCACTGGCCACAAATAGGAAGAATATTCTAACCAATGATGATTAGTGCCTTCCCTGTCTGTAGGGTGGTAAATTCAGACCAACATTACTCCAAATTTTAAAGGAACTCTCTAAGATGCTGAGCCTTATCCTCAAAAATGGGTTCAGCACACTGGATATTGCCTTTAAAGTCTGGTCTAAACCCAGAGTGGAGTTACTCCACCACTAAAATGGAAGCCATCATTTGCCACTGATTCTAATAGTGGCATTCCCACAGAGCACCCTGAGCACAATTGCTAGCTATATCAGAAAAAGAGATAATCTTAGCCTCCCTACTCTTTTCATACATACCACCTCTTGTTTGTCACACCTGGAGCCCCCTTTATTACTTCAGGAGGCAGATCAGTGTAGAAAGAAAGGAAAGGGAATGGAAAGAAGTCATCTGATGGGAAAACAGGAGAGGGCCTTTTCAGCAGCTGCTCCTGGGGTCTGAAACTTCCTTCCCAAAGAAGTCATACTGGCCCCCCCCTCCCTCCCTCCCTCCCTTCTGTTCGTCCTTCCGTAGACGAGCAAAGACACATTTATTTTGGCAAGCATTCAATATGTGATCGTTTCCTGCTGATACAAGGTGCTGATTATTCTTGCTTGTGTTTTTAAATATGTATTTTAACTCTGTTTTAATCACTACTGGATTGTTTAATTTGTGTATTAACTTTTGTATGTTATGATTTTTAAACTATATCTTTTATTTTAAAGTACTGTAAGCCATTTTGAATCCTTCAAGGAAAAAAGTGGGATACAAATAAAGATGATGATGATGATGATGATGATGATTTCCTCATTTTTCCAGACATTAAAGATTCTGAAAAAAAAATCTTCAGAATATTGATAGCCCAATCCAACTGCATGTGGGTCTATGCTAAAGATTTTCTTAAAAGTATTCCTGATCCTTGTTGTAAGGAATGCAAATAGATATTCTGGGGAATAAAACTGATAAGATTTTTTTTCAATACAGCCTCAATAAAAGAAACGAAGGGAGGGAGGGAGGGAGGAGGGAGGGAAAGGAAGGAAGGAAGGAAGGAAGGAAGACATCAAAGAGCTTACTACAACTGCAGGATAACCATAGTTATCTAATGACATTGCTGTAATCATTTTAATGATTCACTATGAGTGAATTGGAATGCTTACTGGAAATTATAAGCCCCTTGGTATCTCACACAACTTCAGTTTTCTAAGAAAGGACGACAAATAAAATAAAACAGCCATATATTGCTTTTCTACAGCACATCATTATTTTCAAAGCAGGGGTTGGCCAGCTGCAACCCAAAAGCTATATGTATCCCCAGCCTAATTTCAAAAGCTGTTGCCAGTGAGTGCTTCAGACATCTGGCTAAGATTTCTCTCTGACAACTGGTAAAGAGAAGGGGCAGGGATGGTGGAAAGGAAGAAAGGAAAGAAAGAAAACAAGGGGCAAAGAGCGAAAAAGAGGCAACTCTATTCACTTTTGCCTGTGACCCAGTGCTTTAAAAGGTTACTTTTTGGACTAGACAAGTAAATTTTCCAAGCTTTGGTCAGGCCCCACTCATTGGCAGATTCAACAACAGATTCCCCAAAGATCTGTAGCCTTATCTTTTAAAGTGGTGCTTCTCGGGCTATCTGATGTGAGAGACCAGTAATAATTTTGTTCTCAATGTGCCTGGCACTACATCTGCCTTCATTTGGAACAATTGCTTCTTATTTTGCTGAAAACTGACCATGGAACAGCAGCCAATAGCTCAGGGACTAGTACTGGATTAGGGACCACCGCTTTGATTTAGCTCTGTCCTAAGGTATTCTTTATCTTGCTCTTCACTAGATTCAGCCCTTTGCTGTATAAAAAAATATTTTTAAAACTGAAAGTGGGACTCCTTGAAGCTTATTTAAACACACAAATCCTGACTTTGCAACATATTCTGAAAAAAAAACTACCACTATGAGAAATTAACCAAAATTATGAACAATACATAGAACATCTGAACGGCCAACTGCAACCCTGATGGAAATCAGTTGCTATTTTATGTTTATTTCTACTCATTATGTTAATTAAATATAATGTTGGAGTTTTCTGCATGCTGTGGCAGAAAAGTGAGGTTATAGCAAAAATATATACCTTGCTAGACTTAGCATTTTAATTCCAAAAAGTTTAATAAAAAGTACATATGATCTCCAGAAAACTGAGGAGTGCCAGACTGAACTACTGGGAGCAGAATGTTTTAAAGAGCTAATTAAAATAAATTTTTCACTCTGCCTTTTAATCTTGAATGCTTTTATCTATTTGCCAGTGGCTGACTTTGGTTGGGAATGAATTGTGTTGTGGTTAATGATGATTAAAGGTTTCAGTTACAAGTTGATTCTAAGTGGAAAAAAAGAGGTTTGGCAAATGTAGCAAAATCTGTGTACTAAATATCAGATATGAGATTAAACAGATTGGTAAATTAGACATTTATTGAGAAAGAAGTAGTAAAAACAGGAGTACACCAATCCTTTATATATTTATTTAATTCTAATAATAATTATTAAAATATTTCTATCACACCCTAAAGCATAAGATCTCTGGGTAGCTTACAATAAAATCAGTTTAAGCAGTTTAATTTTTTAAACAATAAAATTAATTTAAACATTCTAAAAACATATCAAACAATTGTATAACTTAAAAGATGGACGATTTAAAAATGTTAAAAAAATAATCTAAAACCCTGTATATATCTAAATGAAGGATCTACTCAGGAAGATTAAGCCATTATTATCCAAAAGCTTTACTAAAAAGCTATGTTTTAACTTGGCACTGGAATGAAACCAACATTGCTGTTGCATGGACCTCTAAGGGGAGGGCATTCCATAACCAGGGTATCACAGCAAAAGAGGCCCTCTCCCATGTCCTCACACCATGGGTTGCTCCCATTAATGGAAAACTGAGGAAGGCTTCTCCAGAAGAAGTAAATCCTCAGGCAAGCATACCTAGGTACAGGGGCTTCTTCAGTATTGACTTCTCAAGAATTGTAAGGCTTTAAAGGTCATTATCAGCACCTTGAATCCAGACCAGAAGCATACTAGTAGCCAATGCAGTTCCCTTAAAACATATGCAATATGGTTTCTAAAAGCAGTTCCAGTCAATAACTGGTGCAGTAGTAGCTTGCTTCTGAGTCTTCCTCCATGTCAGGCCCAAGCACAACACATTAGTGTAATAGTGTAAGGTAAGTGTAAAGTAGAAGATAACAGTGCATGAATTACAGTAGCCAGGTTGCCCTTGTCCAGGAAAGGTCACAGCTGGTGGATCAGCTGAAGCTGACCACCAGAACTCTAAGTCATGGAGGGCATCTGCACCTCCAGTGACAGAGATGGACCTAGGAATGCTCCTATGAATCTGTTCTTTCAGGGGAAGTGCAACCCCATCTGGGGCAGGTCATTTGTCCACTTCCAAGACCCAGAAACTGCCAATCCCTAGACTCTCTGCCTTATCAGAATTCAGTTTAAATTTGTTGGTACTCATCCAGCTCATTAAAGCATCCATGTGCTGGTCCAACACTGACACAGTCCCACCTAATTCTGACAACAAGGAGAGGTTGAGCTGAGGGTCAAGAGTATACCAATGGCAATGAACCTCAAAACTCCTAAAACTTTACCCAGTAGTTTCATCTAGATATTAAATAGCATAGTAGATAGGATGGAACTTGCCAACAAAATATAGCATGCCTAGGTCTAACCCATTCTTAGAGTGTAGATCCTTCTGCAGCCAGAACAGCCACATCCATACATAAGGATGACATATCAGCAGAACTGGAATAAATTAAACATTTACAGTTTAAAAAAAATTAAAAGGATAACCTTAAGGATGAAGCTAAAGCAGTAACCCAGCCAACAGGGAGACATGGAATGGTGACTGTTGTGGTAGGGGAAAAGCCAGAAAAGTGCAAGAGGTAGAGAACAGAATGGCATATCCCAGGAAAAGAGGAGCAGGAATAGGTATTGGAAAGCACAAATAGTAAATCAGCAGAAAAAAAAGAGACTAGGCTCCATGTGCCTATTGTCCAAATTTATTCTTTAACAAGCCTGAGGTGTTTTGGTCTGTTTATAAATTAATTGGCCTTCTTCAGGGGCATGAATCCAATCTCCAACAGAAATTTCTGCTGCTGCACTCTCTTTATGAACCTGGCTGCTATGCCCCTGAAGAAGGCCAATTATTTTATAAATAGACCAAAACGTGTTGGGCTTTTCAAATAATAAATCTGGGCCATTCATAAGCATATGGAGCCTAGTCTCCTTTTTTCTGCTGGTGTCATGGGAAAAGCCATGGTTGGCTGTTTGAAACTCTGAACTCATTTCCTTCCACATGCAAATCCTGATATCAGTAGATTGCTTATTTTATGCAACACAGTCTTTAGGTGGCAACTTATCTAGACAAATGCATCTTGAATATAAAGAAGGAAAGATTGGTAAAAATCATTTTAAAGAATATTGATTGGTTTTAAAATGGTCTAATATGTTTTAGCCTTTTAAAAACATTTCCACTGTTTACGTTGTTTTAAATTGATCGTGTTAATTTTATTACATGTCACCATGAGATCTTTAGATAGAGATTGAGCTATAAATGTATGTATGTATATATGTACGTACGTATTTATAAATAAATAAATAAATAAATAAATCCACACCATGTAATTCTTCTATTCAAACGGGGGGGAGGAATCCTGTTTATTACAGCTTCTATCTCATTCTCTATCTTTTTTTCATTCTCCCCTCCCCATAATAATTGCAGCACTGGCTTTGAGTTTCTATGGCATTTCCCAATTACTGTATCTATTTTTTAGATTTATATTCTGCCAAAAGGACCCTCAAGGCAGTATGCAGTAAAATATAATGAAAATACTGACACTGAAACAAACAAAAAAGTCATAAACCAGTCATCAACTACCACCAGTTAAAACAGTAAAAAGGAATAATGAAAACACTGAATAAAATTTTGCAAAAAAAAAAAGTGCTTCAATTAACCAGCTCCAAAAATTTGTTAATGAATTTAATTCCTGCACCCTGAACTATCTCATCAACTGCCAGGTAGAACAAAACATTCAGCATGTTATATTCATTGATATAATGTATTTTCTTCTAGGTTTTTAATGGTAATTACTAGAGGAAGGCAATGGCAAACCATATCTGAGTATTCCTTGCTTAAGAAAACCCTATGAAATTCATGGGGTTGTCTATATATAATAAGGTTGAGTGTACCCAGGTAATGAAGGAATTAATAACAAATTTGTTAATTGCAGCGAGGTTAATAATAGCAAAAAAAAATGGAAAACGAATGAAAAAGTTCAAATAGAGGAATGGTATAAAGAAGTATGGAAAATTGCAATTAATGATAAATTAACTTGTAGAATTAGATTTATGAAAGGTCTTGTAAAAGGGAATGATTTTGAAGAAATTTGGAAAATATTCTTGGAAAAAGCTTTGATAAGAGATGGTAAAGCTACCCTTTCACAAGAAGAATGGCAATTTTGGAAAGTGGATTAAATAAAAAGTTGGCTCTGGGGTGGGTGGGTTTATTCACCTTTTTTGTTAATTATGTGATGTTTTTGTTTATTTGGATTTGTAATGTTTAATTTTTTTATATATAACAAAAAATAGTAAGTTGAAACTTAATAGGCTTTGGGGAGTGGGTTTACTTTTAGAAATAGTTCGATATGTTAAGTAATAAGATTATATTTAGTAACAGCAATAGATTAAATGTAAGGGGAAAATATAGAATTAAGAATGAAATTATTATAATAATAATGAGCATAATGAGAATGAGATCTAGAGATAGGTAACAAAAGCATATAAGTAGTAGGATATAGAATATGCTGAATAAGTATATGATTGTAATGGTATTGGAGAGAAATAATAATGTAAGCTTGTTTTTGTTGAAATTTCTTTTTTTCACTTTTATGTGTATCACATGGTGTTTTACTTTTTTGTTCTGTTTTTTTCTTTATAATCAATAAAAAATTTAATAAAAAATTTTTTAAAAAAAGAAATTCATGGGTTGCCATAAGTTGGCACATGATTTGAAGGCACGCACATATATTACGCTGGGCACCCCATTGCTGTACAAAGGACAGACATCTATTTGAAGAAGTGCTACAGGATAGTCTTCTACCTGAAGTATGGTTTAAAGCTTTAAAAATGATGGGAGCAGATCATATAGGTTTCCCTTCCCATTAGTGGTTAACTGACTGAGCAGGCATGTGTCTGTTTGACCAGTTTTCCCCATAATGGTGAGATGTACTGTAAAGTTTATAGTTTATTATCTCTCACACACACATACACACATATATACATACATAGGCAGATCATCTGTATCTATCCATCTATATGGCTTGCTTCTCACCACCATGGCTTTCTGACTGGGTCATTATGGAGTAGACCATGGGAATCCTGGAGGAATGTCCCATGGCCCATCCTTGCCAGTGCCATTGGTTACTCTTGTGCCAGGGAAGATTCTTTCACACACTGGTAGAAATCAGGATCTACATAGGAACAAGAGGCAGCTTCTACAGCTGAGTCATCTCATTTAAATCTTTACCTGTTTAAAAATCAACAATGCTGTGATGTTTTACAACAGGATTTTTGAGTCAGCTAATTTTATCCACCATGGATCTGTCAGGGAAGAAGGAAACAAACTAAGCTAACAAACCACTGGAAGCTGACATACACCAAACGCTTAGACCAATGCACTATACTAGCACTTCCACTTCTCCCAGGATTGTACAGTGCTGATGAGGGAAAGCAGGCATAATTTGCCAGTTCTGAACGTCCTATTGTTCCTATGCCTTCTTTCCTTTACCATCATTGCACCACCACCTTTACTTCTTGCTCACATCCTGTGCTACTTTTGGTGACATAGTACACCATCAAGATACCAGCCTTAGAATTTATGTCTGTGTAATTTTTAAGAAGTTTCTCCGGGAGCCGGAATGTTAAAGGCCTCTTGGTTCTTCCAAAAGAATAAAGCATTAGGCTGGCCACCACAGGAAAACTTAACAAACTCTCTGTATCCAAAGCATGAAAGGAATCTCATGTGCAGATCAAACAGCTGTGCTTTTGATTCCATGTATGCCGACTAAAGGATAATATGTGATTATTACGGTTTCAAATTGCACATATCTATATCTCTGAATACCAAGGCATGCCTACTGAGTAAATGGTATTTCCCAGTTACTGGAAAAGGCAGCAGAAACAGTACCTACTCAGTGTGAGGTAATGATGCTGTAATCCAAAACACTCTTACTCAGGGAGTAGGCTCACTGAACTCAGTGGGTCTTTTCTTCTGAGCAGACATGAAGAGTATTCCATTGAAAAGTAATGCAGACATACTCAATTAAAAAATTCTCTCACAAAGAAGATCCTTTCTACAAAATCTTTTTACACTACCCAGTCCTTTCTCTTCTTCTTTGCCCTCTGTTTATCTGGATATTTTTAAACAGCATTGGCATGGGGAGGATGGAGAAGAGAACTGGAAAACCAGAGATTTTCAGTGCCCAGCTGCAGCAAGTGTGTCTTCAGTAAACAATGCAGTAACACTTAAGCGGGGGGAAAAGCCATATTCTACTTGAGCTGATCCCACTGCATGTGTGAATGCCTTCTGACAACAGGAAAAGCAAAAAGAAGCTGTCTCTGAAATCTCCAGCTGAGCACATAAGAATAGCAAAATAGTGAGAAAGAGGAAAAACAGATAGGCAGCTTCACCAGTTGGCCCCAGCATTTTGGAAGGAGAGTGGGGGAACACCCCTGGCTACCTCTTGGAAGAAGCTTTCAAAATGGTTTTGTTTGCTTATGCAAGGCTTACCTGCCCTGGGTGTTTCACTTCATATGTGCAGAATTTTAGGCTTGAATAAAAAGGCTGCTGAAACATACTGAATTGCTTTTCTTTTTTGTGATGCAGTAGCATATCCCTACTCTTTCTGTGTCATTTCTACCTGTGGTACCAAATGTCCAGGGACACAACTATTTGATTAACTGTACAAGGAAGTTAGCTACTCCAAGGTTACAGTTCTTTTCAGTAGCTTTCGATACCATCAACCACAGTATCCTCCTGGGCCACCTCTCCAGGATGGGGGCACTGTTTTACTGAAACTCCATTCCTTCCTGGAGGAGTGAACTCAGGGAGGAGTGAACCCAGAAGGTAGTGCTATGGAATTTCTGTTCAGCATGCTGTTGTCCAGAGATTTGGAGTTCAGTGTCACCAATATGTAGATGACACTCAACTTTATCTCTCTTTTCCATCTAACTCCAAGGAAACTGTCTCAGTGTTAAACCAGTGCTAAACTAGTGTCTATCGTTGGTAATCTTTGGCAGAGCAGTGCTGCAATCTGTTGTTCATTAAATAATGTATTCTTTGTTTTGGAAGCACTACTTGTCCTTTTTTCATGTGGCACAACACTTCTAGGTTAGTAGCTCATTAGTCTCCCATTTGTGTGAGTCACAGAGACCATGAAGAAAAGGACAGTTGCTTACTGTCACTGTGGTTCTTCAAGTGTCCATCTGTGAACTCACTCAACCCCACTCAACCTCCCCTCTTCATGTCCCCTCTGGCTGCTGCTGAAGGAAGCCAAGGAACTAACAGTTTAGGTAGGAAGGGGTTTATATACTCTCAGAGGATGGAGGTAGGGTTCCTGCCAAAACGCCTATCTCTAGGCTCTAGAAGGTTCCAAACAACACTCTGCGCAGGCGCAGATGACCCGTTTGTGTGAGTCACAGAGACCATGAAGAAGAACTGTTTGGATACTTCAGCACATTCAAAATACTACATCGACTGCTGGCTGGGTCTGGTTTCAGGAAGAATTTTATTGTGCTGAAACAGTTTCACTGGCTATCAGTCTGTTTTTAGACATAATTAAAAGTGCTGGTTCTGACCTATAAAGCCCTTCTGCCTGAGTCCTACAATCTTCAGCAGAGGACTTTCTGTATGGCCCACCACCTTCCAAGGCTCAGTTGGTGGGACATGGAATAGAGCCTTTTTGGTGGCTACTCCTAGTCTTGGGAACTTGCTCCCAAGAGATGTTCGTACCCTCTCTGTTGCTTTTTGTTGACAAGCAAAGACCTTCTTGTTTAAAGAAGCCTTCAGACTTGGCTGAACAAGGTGGAATGATGTGTAACTGGGTGTACTGTTTTAATATGCACTCTGTATTTTAAGTGTTTTAATCATTTTAAATTTTAATGCTTTAAAAATAGTGTTTTAGTTGATGGTACTATTTAATGTTTTTAAAACTTTTGTATTTCATACTGTTTGAAGTGCTCTGTTTTAATTTATGCTGTAAACTGCTTTCAATCTCATTTGGGAGAAACTGTGATATAAAATAAATAATTATTACATAACATACACACATACATACATAATAAGGACTCATTCCTTCTTTTGAGGATCTCCAGAAGTTAGAGCATGAAGTGAATGAAACATATTTTCCTTTCTGGAAGGAAAGCATCAGCTTGGATTCAAACTTAAGGGAACTTGAGATGCAGTGATAACTTTTCTTGCTAGTTCTGAGCCTGTCCTAGCCTGGTGCAAGGTAAGAGGCTGATTCCTTCCGCAAGCTGGAAAGTTTTACAGTGATTAATACAAAGGATTCCTGTACTCCTGGAGAGAATCTAATAAAGGCATTACCACAATACAGAGTTCAGATTGATGCTGTTTGTGTATCAGCAAACACATACATCAGCATCCAGGGTCCCTGTGATTGAAAGGCATGTTCTTAGTACACATTTGGTGTCACCATATTTAATACGGACTTTTGATGCAAAAGGTGAAAGGAAGCCTTCTAAAAAACCACTCAGACCAATGGTGACATACTAACAGTGAAATCCATGGCAGTGCTGTACAACAAACCATCTGCTACAGAATGTCTGTTCAGAAAAGAAGCCCAGCTGAATGCAGTGAGATTTACTGCTTGCTTTAAGATATGTAGGGTTGCAAACTAAATGTTTCTCTATTGATTTATGGCCTTAGTAAGCTTAAAAAGCATACAGAACTTTTAAAAACAGAAGCTGCATTCACATATATACACTCAAAATAATTGCGATAAAATTTCTTTCTCTCTAAGGCCCTTTTCGCATGGCGTTTCTAAAGCCAGAGGGCCCCTTGAGCGTCACGTAAATGGGAGGAGCAGTCTGCATGACGCGGACCATGCACGCACCTTTTCATTTTCAACTTAAAGCCGAAAATGGTGCATGGTCGTGCAATGCTCCTGGGGCCCACGCACACTTACCTGGCGTGCGGTGCGTTGGGGGCCAGGCCGGTAGTGCTTCCTGCCTCAGCGCTAGCTTGCAATTCCTAGGTTGCGCTGCGGTAGGAAGGGGCGGGGCGTTCGCACGGCACTTGCGTGACCAGGAAGCTGCTGCAGAACTGAAGCAGCAGGGAAGCAGCAGCGTTCCTGCTGAGGGTTCCTGTGCAAGCGCCACCCCCCACCTCCGTGAAAAGGTAAGGTGCAAAAATGTCATAATACATACATTAATATTTTATATGCATTTTTCATCTTCTGTATCGAACTATTTTATTAGAGTTTGTGGAGACAAAAGAATAGAAAGCTTTCCACTCCTTGCCTTTAAAATTCTAGTAATACCACCAATATAACGTTAGCTCTTTTCTTGAGTCACTTAACTTCACCTTTTAATAACAGGTTTAAGTATGACACAACACACCACAGAAATTTCAGTACTTAATATCAATGATAAGGAAATGTTCAGCTTAATATATAATACAGAAACCTCTCTCCCGAAACTGCAAACCCCAGAATTCCATAGGATGTTGAAAGTGGAATCATAGCACTACAACAGGCTAGTGCAGAAATGACCCCAGTGAGATCAGGGTCTGAACCTCCCATTCACCCATGGAAACCCACTGGGTGACATTGAGCATGTCACACTCTCTCAGTTTCAGAGGAAGGCAATGACAAATCCCTCTGAATAAATCTTGCCAAGAAAACGTTATGATAAGTTCATCTCAGGGTCACCATAGGTCACAAACAACTTGAAGGCACACAACAACGAAGTACAGTATAATTAGGAAATAGAACTAGATTTAATCCCAACTAAATGAATGTTCCCAAACCAGACAGCAGATTGTAGGACAGGTGCAAACCTACAGGGGAAGATTACTGATCAGTGGAATAAGTATTTAACCTCTTGCCCTTGTGCAACTTTTCTTGCAAATATCTCTCTTTCAAGTTGGTGTCATTTCTGGCTCCAGTGGGGTGAAAGAGGAAGAGGTCTCACTGCATGGGTGTAAGTACACTTATATGACCATGGATTCCACCCAAAGAATGAAATGGAGAGCAGACAGAAGTCTTAAAGTTACCTGTCAGTAGTTAGCATCTGCAAGCCAGCTGATCAGTCTTCAACATAGTTTTATTTCCCTGCTATTAATATATACACACACACACACACACACACACACACAGGCTGAATTATCATTACTCCTTTAGCAACTGATTAATTCCTACTCAAGCAACTATGTTTAACATAGTTCTGCTCCTTTTCAAAAATGTCAGCACATTGGGGATGCATCTTGGTTTAATAGTACTATTTTGGCAGACAGTGGTCTCTTCCATACTATAGAGTTAAAGCACTTTGATAACACTTTAGAATTATCCATTAGAGAGCTTTAGTGCCTCACCAAACTACAAATCCCAGGATTCTATAAGACCATTTCCGCACTACACTGTTATAGTGATATTATTCCACTTTAAACAGCTTGTGGAATTCTGGGGTTTGTAGTTTACTGAGGCCAAAAAGCTCTCTGGCTGAGAATTCTAAATGCCCCTCTGTAAACTGCAAACGCCAGGATTCCATAGGAGGTAGTGTAGTGCGGAAATGGCCTAAGATGGGGCAGTTGCAGTTAAGACAGTACCAAAATACTGTTAACTGTGTAGTGTGAGAGAGTTGTAAACCAGAAGAGAGGTACCAGAAAACTGCAGCCTAAAACTTACCAGTTTGGTCAAGGTTCTTTATTCCTTGCTGTTGAGTTCCAACTCACTATCCCACCCTTACCTGGGTATTATACCTTCCAACATTTCACAGATGAAAACTGGGACATGTGCGGTCAAGCAACAACAGAGTGTAGTCAAGATGGCAAAAGTAATTAACAAGGAAGGACATACAAACTATGAGAGGCTTCAACAGCTTGCTTTTGCCTGAGCCTACTGGGAAGGGCAGATTTCCAAACCCTCTCCCCTTAACCCTTGCTGAATTAATTGAGTGCAAAATATTTTTACACTGTGAACAGTTTGCAGCAACTGTAGTAGGTTCAGGATAAAGAGGAAAAGTAGGAGGAAGACAGAAATACTGACATGTTTTTAAACATCTGAAAAACTGGGACAACATAGAATTAATTAGTATTCCCCCTGTCAAATCCAGACAGTTGGAAGGCACGTTGAATTGTCTCCCCACCCCAGCACTCATTCAGCTGGTACAAGCTTCACCTGGGTTAGTAACCATAAGACACTCATACCTCCAAGCCCTTTTTCTTCTCATGTGCGTCTTCCCCGCCACCCAAACTCCTTTTCTTCCCTAACCCTATGTTACATCAAAAATGTGTTTCTCTCTCTCTCTCCCTCCCAACCCGCAGGCAACCACATTCATAGATTATGTGCTCATTACACAAATAATGTGGTCAGTCATGAAAGAGCTGGGCAGCACAAACTCTAGTAATTTCCCAGTCAAAGGCTTGATAGATAGGAAACAAAAGGCTTTTCTTAGCTTCATTCCACGTTATGCAAAGGTGTACAACTTAAGTCCAAAGCGTCTTGTGCACCTTCATAATGACTCCTTTTCTTGACCACTTTTTCACCTTGTAAAGCTCTTGTGCCTTTAACTGATGTAGGACATGCATATATTCAAAAAGTGTGTTGTTCTTCAGAAGGGAGATTCCACAAAGTTTATAAACTTGCACAAAGCATCTACATTTCATAACAGCACCGAAGCTCAGCCTCATGCTCACTTGTCCTCTGCAAAACAGGAACAATTACACTGACCTGACTCAGTAAGGATTACTGGACTAATGTAGGGAAAGACTATTGTATTGTGGGGGGAATGGAAATGTTAGGACTACAGTTCCCATAATCCCCTAGCCAGCTTGGATGCTATAGTGAAATGTGTCACTCTATATTTTTAAATCTCTAAGGCCCCAAAATGAGATATGAATCACAGATGTGGATTCTCTCATTTGCTAAACATGATGAAAGGCGGTAGTGATTTCTGACTAGCAAAACTATTGTGTTAAATAATTACAGTAGGCCCTCCACATTTGCGAGGGTTAGGGGCACAGAACCCTCACAAAAGTAAGAAAATTGCTAGTAACTCCCTCCCAGTGAGCACCCCCCTCCCTCATTCTTTCTGCTGCGAGAAAGGCAGAAGACTGTAGGGGGAAAACCTCCCCTCTTCCAGTCTCCTGCCTGTTGCCCCATGCTCCGCCTTGTTTTTGCACTTCCATGTGGGCAACAAGCAGGAGAAGGAAGGAGAAGGAAGGTTTTTCCCCCTGCGCTCTTCTGCTTCCTGCCTGCACGCCCCTCCTTTTTTTCCATATACCCGTGAAGGTGACGAGCAGGAGAGTGCAGGGGAGCGAAGATCTTTACCCCTCCCTGCGCCTGGGCAAAAGGCCAGGGAGTGGGAGTGGGAGGCAAGTGGGCACCTTGCAAATAATCAAATTCATTAAAGTCAAGCCCGCAAATGTGAGGGAAGGACATTTTGCCTCTTATCTCAGCTTCTATAAATGCTAGATACATTACACCAATATCAGTTTCACCTCACTTTAATTGTCAGGGCTCCATCCTAAGGAATCTTGGGATTTGGTGAGGTTTATATAGAATTATCTGCTAGAGAGCTCTAATTGACTCCCCTGAACTACACTTTCACAAATACACTGAGTTCTGTCTTTCCTAAAAAATTAAACTGATTTATTCCTCAGTCCATGTCTTCTTAGGGTACCTTCAAAGTACCTCACCAAACTACGAATACCAGAATTCCTTCAAATGGAGCCATACGATTAAAATGGCATGAAACATGCCTTTGTAGTGTAAATACACCTTCTATCTCTGTGAATTTATTTCCTCATTCTTTAGTATTTTTCCCTCCTATCCTAACTTACTGAAATACCAACAGTTCAAATTAACAAAAATGAAACCAAACGGTTGTTTCAGGGAGGAGAGAACCTTTAAGATGGTGTGTGTGTGTGGGGGGGGGATATCTGAAATAAAGCCAATTCACTCCCAAAGCTATCAAGGAATGCCCTTGTCCATCTCCTGGAAGATAAAAAAGGAAATCACATTGTATTTAGCTCAGCAATGTTACTGTTTATGAACATGAAGGGTAAGACTTATCCAAACACCCTCCCAAGTTCTATAATTAATGTCAGTTGTAGTGCTAAAGATGAAACAGAGTGCTTGGTCTTTCTTGGCAGGCATGCTGAAATGCACAATCCAGTAAATGTCGTCTGTGGCATGAAGTCAACTTGGCATAAAAGTAATGCAATATCTTTCAGTACAGTTCTGCAAATGATACTTCCTCATGCAAGGAGTATCTTTACAACCATGAGCTTTAAATGTCTCTCTTTTGGTGGGCACATTCCAGAAAGCAGGAATCAAGAGTTATTTTTAATGTGATTTTCACAGTTGCCTAGCAATAAATACCCTAAGGATGGCTACATGAACTCATGCAGAAAAGCACCATGCCTCTCAAAGATTTCACTCAAAAATAGATTTGGGTACAAAAACGGCATCATGATGTCCATCTACTTCGTGCCTCTTTTCTTTTCAGCTCAGTCATAATGTTCAAGAAATGTCCTGTATAACAACAACCTATTCAGTACGAAATGTAAGACTATGCATTTTTTGTAACAATGACTACTATGAAATTATTATTTATTTATTTATTTATTTATTTATTTATTTATTTATTTGTATCCCGCCTCTCCATATGGATCGAGGTGGCAAACAACTTACAAATAGCATGTATTTCGAAACATTTCTATTCATGCCCCCAACAAGCTTGGTACTCATTTTACCGACCTGCGAAAGGATGGAAGGCTGAGTCAACCTTGGAGCCCGGCAGATCGAACTCACAACCTTGTGGCTTGCAGTACTGGCATTTAACCACTGCGCCAATCTTTGTTGTTGTTAGGTGCCTTCAAGTCAACTCTGATAAGGTTTTCTTGATAAAATTTATTCAGAGGCAATTTGGCATTGCCTTCCTCTAAGGCTGAGAGAGTATGACTGGCCCAAGCTCACTGGTCAAGTTTTCATAACTAAGTGGGATTCAAACTCTGATCTCCTAGATTCTAGTCTGATGCTCAAACCACTACACCATGCTGACCTCCAAAAGGATTTCTAGGCTTTCCTTAAATACCTAGTGAATGTTACTGAAATTTTCATGTCAAATTCAGAAGTGTGTCATAGTTCAGACGGCCCAAAAATTCCACTCAACCATGTGATAACATCAGATTCATAATGTATTAAATATATGCAACTACAGCACCAAGCCTGGAGTAGAAACAACAAACCACAGCTATTACTATTTGCAAGTTTTATACATTGTATGAAATGTCTGAAGTTTTCTACTGACAGCTTTTCACACCCCATTGGTAGAAAAATAAAAAAATCAGTACTACTTACTGAATACATCCCCACGTGGTTTCTGAGGCTCTACTGGTATCCTGTTGTCAACTGTAAAACCTTGATGTGTCGTTGTTTTATGTAGTGGTTCTTGAGTTGTAACTCTTGATATTCTTGTTGTTACCGGCTTGGGTGGTGTTGGGGGTGGTGTTGGGGGTCTTGTCATTGGTGGAGATCTTGTCACTGGCTTCAAAGCTGGTCTTGTTGTTGCAGGCTTTGTTACAAACCTGGTAAATGGTTTCTGTGTAGGCTTCACAGTAGGCCTTTGGGTTGGCCTTATTGTTCTAGGAGCAGGCTTTGCTGTAACTATGGATGGTATATGAGGGGATTTGGTGGGTTGCCTTGCAACACCAGTTTCAGGTATCCAATTGGTCATGCCACCACTGCCTTTGGGAAACGTTGTATTGCCTTTAAACATGTGATATGGACCAGATGGATCAATCATGACTTTGGGAATAGCTGCGGGTTGGGGGAGATGCAGAAAATCATTATCTCTATATACAAAGCAAATTCCTCTGAATGCAAGGCTAACTCCACTTGCTATTACATTCACTGAGAGCAACAACTGAATTCTCCTTTATTTTGAGATATGGTTATCAAAAGTATTGTACTAAAATCTTATCTGTACCATTTGTTAACGCCACTTCCTCTCTTCTGCATTTTAAATACAATGAATGAGAACTATTTCTATGTCTTTATTGCAATATAAACTCATGCTTAAAAAAGTACATTATTTCATAACACTATCACATGGCTCCTGTGATTACTTTTTCAGACAACATGTTCCAGGTTTCTCTATTCAGCATAGCAGAAGATTCTAAGAGATACAGTCCAAAAATCTCAGTTTTCGAACTGACTAAGTCCTAAGGCAGCTTTCCTTAACCAAACACCTTCCAGATGTATAGGACCACAGCTCTCATCATTCCCAGAAAGCTGGGAGCTGTAGTTTGACATGCCTGGAGGGCATCCTGATGGGGAACAGTGGTCTATGCAATTAAACTGCCTTCCAGCAGTGTGGAAGCAGAAATTGTCCCTTCCAGAATGCTTTTGTAGGCACATAGTACTGGGCAAAACAAAAACAGATATTAATACAAGATCATCTTAATAAAATAGGAAATACTTTCTGATATTTATTCAAAGAGAAAAACACTGGACATATGAACTGCATATAGTGGCTTAAACTGCTATGTTTTAAGTAGTCAATTCTATTGTTCCTTGGGAAATTCTGTAGTGCATTTGCAAAAATAGGTGCATATTCCCAGAGGCAGTATACAGTTTTATTGGCACATTTTTATTGTAACCTCTGTGGCTTTTATAGCTTTACCTGTCTACACATTACATTTAATGGTGTTGCACAGCATAGAGATGCTACATGGTGGTGCTTTTATGAATACCAATTTACAAGGGTAGCATTTCTTTAAAACATCATCCTGGGGAAAACACCTGCAGCCATTTCTTCCTGGCAAGTGTAAAGTGTACTGTAATGCTGATTCTCTGGTATATAACTCACATTATTAACACTCTATGCATAAGGCAGCGCAAATGACAAGCTTTAAGACACTTGAGACACTGAGGTTGCACTGAATTCAACAAGAGCTGCTGCTGAGTAAGCCTATGTAGTATTATACTCTAGGAGCTTCTACATCAAAAGCTACATTACCATCTTATTTCCCCACAAAAATAAACTGGAAGACAATGTAATCACTGGTATGAAGAGTATAATTTATTGCAATCTTTATATTGGGTTTCTACTCTACAAATATTCTAACAAGGACTGAACCTTCACTGCATTAGGAACTGTATCAAGACACACAGAGACAGTCCCTTACCCCACATCTCTCTCTGAGATGCCGTCTCAGAGAGAACCATATTAAATGGATCCTGTTCACCTCTGCCATGTGCCTCAGCTGAGCCAAAACCCGTCTCATTTTCAATAGCAGCGAAAGCTGGTGAAAGATTTAGTACTATCAGCAGGGCTACTGGTTGACTTCTCCAAAGAAAGAGATCCCCATTGAAGTATAACTTATTGTTCAAATCTGTCAACCTCTTACAAGCATGCCACATGACCAACTTTCAGTTTGTACACAATTCAAAAGCAAGCACACTAGCAAGCACACTTCTTTACAAATTTAGATGACAAGAAATTGTGGTTTTTATTTCTATTGTTCACATGCAACAAAATTATTTCTACAAAGTAAAGCCCAACAACAGACAAACATCTTTACTTGCACAATACTTAGATCTCTCTTAAAATGTTGCCATATGCTGCCAAACACATGCAGGAAATAGAAACAACTAGGTGGTCCTGAGTCTCAATTGCAATCATACCATGCAGTTTTAACCTATCACTCATAACCACTGGTGTGGATTTGAGTCCAACAGTGTAGGCCTAGGCTCCACACCCTGCCTTAGAATTTCAACACACATAAAGCTACTGCTGTTCTGAAGAACAACTGGGTATCAGGAGAAGACTACCAGGAAAGAAGGAGCTCTATAAAGAAACCTTTAAGCTCAGCACCATCTACTTGACAGGACTTTCCCATCCCTGCCACTTGAAATGGAAATAGTTCAATCTGAAAGGCTCTGCCAGTGGCTCCTCCCAGGCTTTAGAACATCTTCCCAAGGAAGTTTAGGTTGGCTTCCACTCTCTTGTTCTTCCTGTGGCAGACAAAGTGCCTTTTATTCAGCGAGGCCACAGGCACTTAAGCTGGTCTGCTACTGAAGAGTGTTTAATGAATTGGATACTGCCTTTTGTTGTTTTTAATTTGTATTTTGTTTTTATAAGAGATCAGAAAGTGGATAAGTCACCAGGACCGGATGGATTTACTGCGCTATATTATAAAAGGTTTGTAAAAGAACTGATCCACCCACTTCAAGCAACACTGAAGGAAATAGAGAAATATGGTAAACCGGAAATATGGGGAGATTCCAATATTGTACTGATACCCAAAGAAGACAAAGACAAAAGAGAAGTTAAAAATTACAGACCAATCTCTTTGCTGAACATAGATTATAAAATATTTGCGTCAGTGTTGGCAAAATGTTTGAAGCACATATTGCAGGATAAGATTCAAGAAGGCCAAACAGGTTTTCTCCCAGGTAGATATATGAGAGATAATGTTAGAACAATCATAGATGTGATTGAATTTTATGATAAAAACTCAGGGAAGAAAGCAGCACTTATGTTTTTGGATGCTGAAAAAGCTTTTTATAATGTTTCCTGGGACTTTATGTTATGGATTTTGAAAGAATATAATCTGGGAGAAGATTTTGGCAAATGGATAGTGATGATTTATCAAGGCCAATCAGCGAGGTTAATCATAAATGGAGATATCACAGCAAGCTTTGTAATAAATAAGGGGGTACGACAGGGGTACCCACTATCACCATGATTATTTATAGTGGTTTTGGATGTCTTGCTGATAACAAAAAAAGAAGATTCACAGATAAGAGGTCTGAAAATAAGGAAAAAAGAATTGAAATTAAAAGCATTTGCAGATGATGTAATTATAGTCCTGGAGGATCTATAAGAATCAATTTGGGTGTTGATGGAAACTCAACAAAGCTATGGACTGAAAGCAAGTTATAAGATAAACAGAGAAAAGACAATGATGATGACTCTCAACATGACCGAAAAAGAGCATGCTGATCTGGAGACAAGATCCGGATATCAATTGACTAAGAAAACAAAATATTTAGGAATTATTATGATGAGAAAGAACCAAGAACTATTTGAGAATAATTATTCAAAAACATGGAAAGAAGTTAAACGTGAAATGGAAAAATGGAAAAATTTGAATTTATCCTTTTTGGGTAGAATAAATGCTTTCAAAATGTCTTTATTACCAAAGCTTATGTTCCTCTTTCAAAACCTACCAATAATAGGGAAAGAGAAGATATTTAAGGAATGGGAATAGGACTTACAAAAATTTATTTAGCAAGGGAAAAAAACAAGAATCAGATTTAAAACACTTCAAGACGCAAAAGAGAGAGGAGGACTTGATTTATTATCATTAAAAATCTATTATTATGCATGTTGTTTAGATTGGATCAAAGATTGGATTCAATTAGAAAATACAACTATTAAAGAATTAGAAGAAATAAACAATAGATTTGGATGGCATGGATATCTATGTTATGACAGATCAGCAGTGAATAAAGAGTTTAAAAACCATTGTATCTGAAAGATATTGTTAAAGGTTTGGTCACAAATAAAGCAAAAATTTTATACAAAATTACCAGGATGGACCTCACCACAAGAAGCCTACAAAATCGTCCCAACAAAACAGGGAAATTTATTAACATATCAAGAGTTATTGAAATGGGAAGGTGATAAACCAAGAATGCATACAGAAGAAGAATTAAAGGCTGAGGGACATGAACTAAACTGGTTTCCATTGAGACAACTTAGAGAAAGATATAGAATTGATCAAAAATTATAGTTTTGAGAGAAAAGAGAATGAGTTAGATTTATTGATGAAAGGAAATCAAAAGAAAAGAATCTCTAAATTTTATAGATTATTGTTGAAAAGAGAAATGGAATCAGAAGTAGTTAAAGATACAATGGTTAGATGGGCACAGAACTTGGGACACTCAATTGAATTAGAAATGTGGGAAAGAGTGTGGAAAACATATATAAAATTTACACAAAATTTAAATATAAGAGAAAATTTTTATAAAATGTATTATAGATGGTATATGACCCCAGAAAGATTACAAAAAATAATGAAAAATGGGAATTCAAATTGTTGTAAATGTGATGAAAAGATGGGATATTTTTTTCATATGTGGTGGACATGTAAGATAGAAAAAAATTTTTGGAAGGGGGTACATGATGAAATTCAGATAATTTGTAAGTTGAATTTTGAAATGAAACCGGAATTTTACCTGTTAAATACGCTAGGGCAACAAAAGGAAATAAGAAGTTATCAGAATATATTATTGTAATTTAATAACTGTGGCAAGGTTAACATATATGCGCAACACTGGAAAGAAAAGAAATATATTGATATTGAGGAGTGGAAGTTAAAAGTTCTGGATATGATAGAGATGGAAAAATTAGCATTTTCTTTGACGAATAAATCTATCCAGAATTTTGAAAAAGAATGGAAAGAAGTATTGGATTGGGTAAAGATATAAATGTACAAGAAATCAAGAAGAAATAATGTAATCGTTCTCTTCTCTGCAAAATGGAAATTATGTTTGTATGTAATGGAAATAAGCAATTGCAACTGGAAGATTTAAGCCTGGAAAGGGGGAGTATTTTTGAGATTAAATCTTAATAAAAATTACTACCAAAAAAAATTATATTTTGTTTTTAATCTGTATTTTGTTATTGTTAATTGACTTCTGGCCATATTTGGCAGAAAAGTGCAATATAAATTGAATTAATAGTGCACACTGTGCCACTGAGCTACAGGAGCTCTCCGCTAGTTTAAGGAAAACATCAGTTATGATCCAGCTGTGTCAACAGAAGAACTAAGTATCAAAGGAGGGAAGAATACATATATGAAGATCCTCTTCTTTGGAGCAATAAGAAATCATTGCTTAGTGGATTATCAATATAATAATGTCACACCAAAATGATTGAGACTGACATCACTTGCAGAAGTTAAGAACTGAGAACAATCTTCAGAATACATACCATGAAAGTGTTAATAATCTACAGTAAATACGTAAGCAACCAGACCACACTCCTGCTAAGAGGAAACTGCAGACTGCAAAACACCAAAACAATCAGAGCAATGTACAGAATGAAACTGCAAACTGGGCTCACTGGATTTCAATTCTAAAAATGAAAAGAGCTTGTGGAAATGTATTTTTACTCTGGTATATTAATGCCCATAAAGCTTTAAATACAGTGTCCATTTAAAACTGCTCAGTGAAACTGAGATGGATGCAAGTCTGCTACAAAATTTATTGCACAATAAATTGTTCTTCCCATCCCATTCTGACTTGGAATGCAAGATGAAAAGGATCATTACGTACCTATGCACTTCATTCCATCACCTCTGTATCCATCTTTACATTTGCATTTGTAAGATCCCTGTGTGTTGTAACACTGAGCAAAACCTCCACACTGATATTGGCCAAGTGAGCATTCATCTATATCTGCAGCAGGAAAACAAAGCATAAAAGGCTTTTTATATGTAATGCAAGTTACGGTGTACTCACATGAATCACGTAATGTGAGTCACATTAAATGTAAAATCATCTGTTATTCCCTCTCCTGTTAAAAATTGAACTAAACCATACTCTTGTTTTGAAATATTGTAATGCTAGTCATTAAAGAGCTCAAAAAATTACTAATTTGAGTGTTATTTTGCTGTCCAGCCCCTTACCAAGATGGTCCAAATGGGCTTTAGAACTGACCTTCTACAGCTACACTTTAGATCTGCTCACTACAGGGCTTTTAAAGAGGACCTGGAAGTCTTTTGTAGAGGTTACCAAGAAGGAATGGATCAGGACATGCTGTTCTTTTGGGGGATGGTATTTGAATTGTGACATAAACAGTATTCGCTCAGGAAAAAAAAAGGATGCATTTTGAAATCTTTCTCTGGTGGTTTATTTTATGGAAACAAGTATTTGTGGTAGTTTAAATTGAAATTTTATACTGAAAGATATTGTTCTCTCCTCCTCACAGGATGTCATAGGATAGAGCCATGGCAAACAGTATTTTTGCCATGGCTCTATCATCAGTATTTCTAGAAAGCACATATCATCTATCCATAGAATACTGTTTTCAAATGGATGCATGTTCAAAAGCATATCCACATTCTGGTATACTAGTCACACATATCTTACTAAACCAAGGCTAGAACCGGATTAGGAAGCTGGATTTGTGTATATTGCCTCCCGTGTCAATTTTTCACTGTTTATCAAAAATCAGAAAGGAAGGTCAGTTTCGTATGAGTAGGTTACCGCCTGAAGTAATTTAAGCCTTAGGTATTTGCCAGCAGTGGCTACTAGTCTTACCAGCCTAATCCAATGTATTCTGGCCACTCAAGTTAATGAATATGGTCCTGCAAAGGAGGCCATAAACTTTAAATAGATCTCATTATTAGCTATGGACTGAATAAGAGCTTCTGGACTTGAGTGCCTGACTCATTATAGAATAAGTATTATGAGCATGGAAAATTCACATTACAAGACTGTTACTGATGAAGTCTATCTGCTTTTCCAGAATGCTGGTGAGATATATGGTCAGATGTACAACCACAATCAGTCACAAAAAAAATGCCTCATTAAGGTGTACTAAAATTAAATCAGTTATGTGTGCTCATTGTGCTAGTGGTGTTGGTTGTTGTGTGCCTTCAAGTTATTTCAGACTTATGCAGACTCTAAGACAAACCTATTACGGGGTTTTCTGTGGGTGAGAGTGTGTGAGGCACCCAAAGTCACCCAGTGGGCTTCTATGGCCAAGCGGGGAATCGAACTTTGGTCTCCAGGGTCATAGTCTAATGCTCAAACCACTATACCATCCTAGCTTGATGTCAGTTTATTGGCATGCTTATTGTTCATTCATTGTCAAAATATCCTATAACAATGACTGAATCAAGTTTAGTGATGATCCCAGGAATCACAAATTATCAGGACTGAAATTGGTGAAAAGCTGTTGTGTTTGAATCATCCTTCTATTAAATGTAAATGCTGATATATGTTTGCACAGGGAAGTTATTCTGCTAACCGTAAGCTTTTCTAAGTGCATAGGCCTTCATTGGAAGTAAATCTTGCTAAAAGAACTTAAATTACTTTTTTTTCATAAAATAAGACCTTTATGAGGATTTTCAAGGCTTCAGAAACTATTTCACTATAAAAAGCTCTTGCATTGGTTAAAAACAAATATTCTTTCTATAGCTTCTTAGTTTCTAAATCTCAGTAGATCTTAAATTAGTATTCCACAACACACAAACTGAAGTGAAACCTGTCTCATTTTAAGAAAACTGTTTGAGAACAAGCGCATTCATCAAAACCAGATTTCTTGCTACTGTAAAGCCAGTTACAGTGCAATACAAGAGTTCTAAAAATTTTGTAGCAAAATGTATAACACATAATTACTCTTGGGGAATTAAAAACAACTCCTGTGCAATTACAGTAAAACAGAAACCGGGGACAGTATTAGCATCTGGCGGTTCCAGGCACCTGTCAGGACCTCAGTACTTGGCAGTGGTGAATGCTGATGCCTTCCCTTCTCTCCTTATATTTTTTTTTCTGAAGCCAGTGGTTGAACCTAGATACTCTTTTACTCTCTGATAGTGCCAGAGTGGGACCCAGCTACCCAACATTGTTTGGAATGTTGTCACCATAACCAACACCATTATTATTATCAGTTTCAAAGTTCAGGTTGGATAATGTGGCACATTCCCAGTGAAGTCACTTTTTGTAATTATGGTATATACTCAAGTCGAAAAATTTTAGTCAAAAAATTGACCCAAAAACCCTGGGTCAACTTATCTATTAGTCAATGTACCTCACTGTACCTCATCTCTTATCAAGAAAGGAACCATCCCCTCCTCTGAACAGAGTGGTAAAAGATGAGACCTCAGTCCATCATGAGAGAACCTAAAAGCAGGACCTCTACTCTTTCTGTTGTGGTGCCACTTCTGGTCTTCATGAATGCCTTGGTCAGACAATGGCACTTCCCCTCAAAAGAATACCAAGAGAGTAGAGGAGGATGGTGCTTCCACATATTCTGCTTCTCAACCACAGTTGTGTCTGGCATGTTATGTTCTAATTGTTTTCCAGGTTGAATCCCACAGAATTCATTTTTGACAACTTTGTCAGGCTTATGTTCCCACCAGTTTTCTGAAGTATACACATGATCATGATCATGATCAATAATAATATCCCACCTTACAGTCTGGGACGTAAGGTAGCTTATAAAAATTTAAATAGACACAGCTAAAATTAAAACAGATACAGTTAAACCACTTATCTAACCATCGCTAGATAACTCCCGCAAAGCTCACTAACAAAGAAAGGTAAGTGTCAGAAGATACTTTGGACAGTTCTCCCCTCCCCAGAAATGTGGAAGGAAGATGGGATAAGCATCAATCTGGGATGCAGGCATTAACTTTGGCCTCTGGCAGACTACTGACTTCTGGGACCTGCCAAAGGATGTCAGATAAATAGCATCTGCACTATTTTAGTCTTCATAGACTTTTTATGCTACACTCCGCCACACCCAATCACGTAAAACTGGGAAAGCAACTGAGATAACAATCTTCACTTGATGGAAATAATAGATACGGTATTTTAAAAGGGCAGCTATGTGAATGTCAAAAACAACATGTTTATCTCCAGTTCTGCATTGCCTTCTACATAATATACAACAATACTTAATCTGTGTTACGGTATCATTTACCACTTTTCTACTCCCACTGCATTCACTGGGGCTACCAGTGATGTAGGACAATGATGAAGAAATATACTAATATGGGTGGTGGTGGTGGGATGTACCAAACACCATGATAAAACAACACAGGTTGTTATATACATTGCAGAGGAGGGTGGCAGTCTTGTGTCTCTGTTTCAATGACATACAGTCCTTCTGTAAAGCAGATGGATATGGTATAAAAATTGCAAATGCATCTGTTCCTCTAGGAACTGCTTTAATTACATTAGTTTAATTACCGTGGCACTGGTATTTGCCTCCAATGTACATCAAATCGAAACCCTTGTGACACTTGCAAATATAGCTTCCAAAAGTGTTGACACATTTCCTGAATCGAGGACAAGTAACTCTCCCAGTGGCACATTCGTCAACATCTACAAATAGAGAATCATGAATTACTTGCAGAAACAAGCTTTATGTCAAGAATATACAACCTTTTTAATCCCCAAAAGGGACACAGGATCAGCTGGGGGAAAAATAATAAAAGAACAAAGTATCTCTTTGACATACCGATGCAGGTTCTGCCATCAGACGCTAGCTGTAAACCTGGAGAAGGACATCGGCAGCGTACCTCCCCTTTCACTACATCACAGCCATACTGACAGTTTGCCATTGAACATGTAAGGGCATCTGTGGAGATATCATCATTTTAAAAATGCTGTCTCAGATTGCATTTTATCATGCTTTTAATAATGTGTAAGTGAAATTTAGGAACACAGGAAGCCAATGAACAAAATACAGTTGATTTTTAATAGGAAAAACATAAACTTTTCTGGAGAACAAACATATAGATTATATCCAATGTGCTAACAGTGGAGCAAAAACTATCTTAGGGCAAATGCACTTGATTTAAGCAATATTCAAGTTGTAATACAGGGCAAGTGTGCACCGGATTTAGGCAGCATGTAAATTGTAGTGTGTCATATATGTGCTGTCTGTGTTGCACAGTTGCTCAGTGAAAAGCTGTGCTGCTAATGTTAGATTCATTTCCCCTCACACAACAGACTTTGCACAAGCACAATGACATTGTTGGAATTCAAGCCATGGATTCTACCTGTTTTGTACAACAAAGCACCAGTTCCCTGATTTTAGCCTGGTCCCTTCCAGATATTTTGGGCTACAACTCCCAGAGAGAGTCTCCTCCTATCACATCTGGAAGGGACCAAATTGATGAAAATTGCCATAAAAAGTGAACCCATTTGGATGACTGTATTACCTTTTATTCTCCAGCCACATACTATAAGGAACTTTTGTTAAACATCAGATATTGATATATGGTAGAATATATGATCAAACAGAAATCTGTGAACACCCAGTGACTTTTTGGTATCCTGAAGTAACTCAAGAAAGCTCACAAACTGAAGCTTTCAGTAAAATGAAGAATGATTTTTTTTAAAAACCTGCTTATACACAAGACCAGAGTTTTATCTTACTTAGGAAGTCTCCAAAGAAAAGAAAAGAAAAGAAAAGAAAAGAAAAGAAAAGAAAAGAAAAGAAAAGAGAGACTCCTTTTCCTCTCTCATTCTTGGTGTGCTAATTATTCAAAATATTCATTTTTAGGGGAATACGGAGAAACCTGGCCTCTGTGGCATTTATAGTATATTTTTAAAACAAAGAAGCCAACAGGCACCCAATAGTTTTAGTAATCTTCATTTATACAGTGCAGCAAGACACCCACATATTAAGGCTTCTCCCAGGCACTGCATAATTGCATTCCCAAGTATAATAATTGTGAGTCAAAGAATGGTTTCATTCATGTAACTCATGATAATAAAATTAACAGATATTTTTGTTTAACTTAGCAAGGTTTATATTTTACATATCAAAGTTTGTTGCTTTTTAAACAATAGATTTAATTCTTTTAAAAGCAGGCAGAAGGCCCTTGACATACTGGAACACGATCCATCTGGCATCAGCATATATCCATTCAAACAGTAACACTTGTAGCTGCCATAAGTATTCATGCACCGGTGTTTGCATGGCCTTGGTTTCAGTCCACACTCATTGAGATCTAAACAAGGCAGAGAGAAGAAGAGGGAACAAATAAAGAACAAGAATGATATATTAGCATTTTGGGAATTCCACAAGTTGTACACCATCTGATTGCTTTCCTAATCCAATTCTGCCTTGAAAAGAGACTGGACCATAATCTACTTCTTGTAATATATTTCTTTACAGGCAAAGAGAAGGACAGTATGCACAAAATGCTACTAATCTCAGAACTGTGAGATTGTACACACTTTCCTTATCTGTCTTTCCCATTCACATCAGCTCCACAGCTTGGAAAGTTACTGTTTGGACTATAATTCAGTCCTAAATCATGGATTAAGTCTTATGTTGGCACAAAACTTAACCCAGGTTAGTATAAACTATGGCTAAAATCTGTGCCAAAGTAAGTCTTAATCGTGTTAGAACAAGTTGGCTGATGAAGGCAAGCACTGAAAAAAAGAAAAGCAGAAATATTCAAAAAGCTAGATCGAGGCTTAGTGATATTCAAATAGACCCAACAAAATTAATAGTGCTTAAGTTAGTGAAGACTACTTAAGATTTTAAGATCCATGTATTTAAATGAATCTGCTATATTTATGGCTAGGTCTCAATCCAAATTAAAATAAGAACAAAACAAAACTCTGGCCAACACCTTTTTAGCACTGAAATTATATCACTCACCTAAAATCCCTAGGATAAATTTGGCTAAAGTGAAATATGCCTGTCTAAACTGCAATGCTGAGTTTCCTTTAAAATGAAGTTTAAAGTATACTTATATAATTATATGTGTATGTGTGTGTGCCTTCGGGTCACTTGTCAACTTTCCGCAATGCAATGAATTTTTCATAGGTTTTTTTTAATTATTAGCTAGTTATTAATGTCATAGGCTTAGAATAATACATGTCTATGTGTCTGTCTGTGTGTGAGTGTGTGTATGTTAAGTGTTTTTGTAGGGAAGTGTAATAACACCTTCTACTGAGATTCTATCAGTTGTTGAATTTTAATTAAATGCGTAGATTTTTCTGCTGGCTTTACCTAACAGTTTAATCCAGTGGTCAGTGGAAGCATCCATGGAGCAAGAAATAATAGGAAGAGCCTTATGGCCAGATTTGTTTTCCTCTACTGCTCTTCCATGCATTGTCCAAAAACAATACAGAGTTGAATTAAGAGTCTCCATTGTAATCCCATTACATCAAAGGATACTGGGTGATTCTTTCCTTGCCCTGGTATTGTAACATCAGCTGGGAAATATTTTACACCTGCAACTTACATTTTGTAAGACCTTGTATATGGGCAAATGATAATTAAATCATCAAAAGCCTAGGCCCTACAGCTACCTTTGGGGATTAGTGTGGGAGGTTTTTCATTTTTTTAGCCATTTCACAAGATTTCATAATCTCTCTCAAAATGTTTTTATATCAGGTTTTTCCTCAGTTTAATTTTTTTTAATCACCTCTACTACTTTTTCCACTGGCTACATTAAAATCCTTTATGACATACACACTTCCCCATTGCAGCAACTCCCCCCCCCGACAAAAAAAAAATAGTTAAATGGCAAAATCTGACACTGCATAAAAGAAACATGCAGGGACACATACACACTTAGTTAAGTCTTTTTTGTGTAGAAAAATACTTTCTATATCCAGGTCTCAGACTGCATCCAAAAGTGGTAGTTTCCCAGCATTGTATGATACAGCACAGGGAAACAAAGGCATACCAGGTCTTTAAGTGTATTATTCACTGATCTCAATAGATCTTAATGCCTTTAATGGATTTATTTTAATTGCTTCTAATGCTACGGGTAGCATTTAACAGCATTTTCATGACGACTTTTTGTATGTTTTCATTAATGTCTTTTCTAAGTGTTTTAAATGTGTGGGGTTGTGTTTTTTTTTGTAAGTCAACTTGTATTCCAGAAATAGGGAGAGTATGGGATAAAGATGAAATGATTGATGGTGGTGGTGATGATGATGTATAGTATTTTGTGTCACTAGCCTTGGGCAAAGTCTCTTTTGACCAGTGCTCTTTGCACTGCCCTTCCATTTAAGCTGGGTGAAAGCAACACTAGGGACTGTCACAGACTTAACATGTGAGGCAGAGGATGTTAATAGGCTTGATCCATGCAAACAACATTTGAAAATATCTACTCTCCAGAAAAATTCTAGTGTGTTCATCTTTTTACTAAAATGTCTCACCAAAGAATTATCCGACCTACTAATATCATCATATTAATCATCTTTTTAATAAAATAATTATGTATCAGCAATACTGACAAAGCCCCATGTAAGTTGTATCAGTATTATTACCTGTTTATTCTAAAGAAAAATATACGATAACATGTTCCATGACAAGAACTTCCTGACTTGTTGCTCAAACGCTCAGTTACTACACGCAACATTTTTGTATACATTTTATTTAGGAAAACCTGGCTAATTTTTTTAATAGGTTTAAGCAAATGTTTGCAAGGTAGCTTCGCCTCAGAGAACTGCACTAATAGAAGACCAAGCTTAGCATCAGAGAATTCTTAATGAAGTACTGCACACACACAAACACACACAGTGTTTATGAAAAAGATTGGGAAACTCGTCTTCTATCTATTTATTGTTTCATGAATTCTCTAAACAGCTCACTGCTGTCTGGAATGGCCAGGGAAGGAGATAGAGAGAAACAGAACTTTGCCATTTGGATCCTATGAGATAAATATTTATAAAGACTTCAAGAGTTTGTTCATATCACCTGCTATTCTCCTTACTTTTCTGCCCTCTATGAAAATACTAATGAGATTTGAGACTTGTTTGGATGAGCCCAATTTATGCTGCTTTTTGAGATTTTTCTTCATTACTTACTCCAGGCTAAACAATTTGGCAATGAAGTCATTCATACTTAAATGCTGCAGTTATACAGACGGGAAGGGGTGTGGGACTCAACAACAAAAACACAATCATATAGTTACATCAAAGCTGTATATGAAAAAACATTTAGCAGATGGGGTGCTGCAGCATTTTGCAAAAGCAGTCTCAGACATAAGCGCAGGCTGCTAAGCTTGGGCATCACAATGAAATAAGAGAGAGAGTTAATGTGATTGCATACCATTCATCAGGAAAGAAAACTTCTTGTGTGTTGCTGTATTTCAATATAACTAATAGCTGGTATACAAGCCAATCAATTAATAGACTATAATGAAATGTGAGCTTCACTTAAGCACATAACTGTATTCCTGCATTTAATCTTTGTAGCCAAGATGCTCTGAAGCTGCCGTCCTTCCATGAAAACACTGTGGGACATTTGATGAGGTTGGCTTCTATTTCCTACAGCGCCCAAAGCTATGAGCTCCTTCTCCAGGCTGTCACTAGCTGCTCACTCACCCTCTCCAAGATTACAAGGAGTGAGAAGGAGAAGCACCAGGCTCCAGACAGCACCCCTCTCTATATCAGTGCCTTTGTGGTTTGGATGTACAATCCACAAAGAGGAAAAGAGCAAGTAGCAATGACAGAAGCAAAAATACAACATACTTAGGAAGGAGGTCCAATAAAGCCTCCTTTCCCCTAGTCTTAAAGCTAATAATACTGCCTTTCTCTCATGTTGTGATCATAATTGCTAGTGAACCAGAGTAAGGATGAAGAGGATGAACACAGCCCAAAGACAAAAGAATGACTATTATTTGAATATATAAAGAGTGCCTTATGATGCATTATGTTGCATCTCAAGCTCCAACTAACAACTGGCTTTGACACCACCAAGAAGACTTTCCCACAGTATAGGATGGGATCTAATGCTGATTTCCGGAGAAGAGGGAGATAATTACAAACTAACAGCATCACAAGATTCTGGTCTGGAGTGTAAATACATTACAATTCCACAACACTGACACCAATAGAAGCATTTGCCAGTGCAATTTCATTTGTTAGTCCTTTCGTTGGAACAACCAACATTTCAAAAAGATCACTAGTAAACAAAGATGCATTAAGAGCATGCCCAAGGTACACAGACAACAGGTCTATGAGAATGCTCGAGCGATTCTTTCAAATGATCAAGAGCAATGCTTACTGGGGTCTATCTCATCACTTGCTACTTTAACCCAGCATCTCCAGATGCCGGGTCTGAAACCCACAGTAACTCAGTGAAGGTAATACTGGGTTAAATTGACAAATGGGCTGTTTCTTGTGTTCTGCATATGCTTCTAGTTGGAGATTTTAGGGTTTGTGCTAAAGATCTTGTATACGCAAAGACCTGGTGATAGTTCCTCTTCCTCAGATATTAATATCTGTATCAGGAAAGCATGTAGAGCTAGAAACTGCATGATTTGTTGTATTGTACAATTATTATTGGCAGTCCCAGAGTATATTTTACACATCTTCACATGCATTTTAGATGACAACACAGGTATTAATTTCTGTGACAGAAAATAAAACAAGGACATTAAAAAGAGTGAAATACAATCAAGATTCTTGTTCCCATTTTCTTAAACCTGTCTAAGCAAGCTATATATTTCTTGGTTTAAAAGGGAGCTTAGAAAAATAAGCATGTACCCCAAAAGATTGAAGCACAGGCACAAATGGAAGAGAATTATCAAAGGTCAAGCTTTTCTAGAACAGAGGTTTACAGCCTCAAGGAAGTGCCAATGCTCAGTTGCATTGCATGCCAAGCATATAGAGGGCTTTCATGTAAGCAGCCAGAAGTTCATAGTCCTTTCAGCATATTTGCAAGAGGTTCTACTATAGGTTTAAAGCCGTGCAGGTGGAAGGAATGTACCACCTGAAGTAAAGGATTTCCCTCACCCCTCCACGGGAAATTTTTTGCATGATGTTCCAGCGGGCTGAAAAAAGGTGGTTCACTAAGCCAGTCGTATGGGGTTGCATACAGATGCTCACCTTCACAAGTTGATGAGAAGGCAAAAGATAAGTGAAAAGATCAAGAACCAGTAAAGTATTAAGGAACATTGTCTAAAAATTCTAAATAGATGATACATGACACCTGTATGTCTACAATACATAACCAAAAATTTAAATTACAAGCATTGGAGACAAATGTAGGGGATAGGATCTTATTTCCATGTGCAGTGGTTATACCCGGTAGTAAATGTTTTTTGGTAAGAAATGTCTATAGAGGTGGGTGAAATCACAACTCAGAATATTAACTTCTCTCCAGAATTGGGCTTACTTTCACTGTTTCATGGCAACAGTTCAATCTTATCTCACAAACTCCTGATTTTTTTTTTTTTGGTGAGTTTATCAGCTTAGATGTTAACCACAAAAAAATCAGAAGCTTGCAGTGGGATTTTCAGTGGATGAACAGAAAAAAATAAATAATGGAATATGGCATTAATGGAAAAATTAAGCAAGTAAGTAAAAAGTGTTAGGAATAACAAAGACCATGAAACTTTTAAAATTTGTCTTCTCTTTATTCCTTTTGTCAATACAAACAGAAAGGCATTTGATCCCCCAATTACTCATTTATGTTTATGGAATGATGCATTGTCACATGATATCTGCTCTTCTGTACAGATTTGTTTAGCACAACTCTGTGGTTGATACTGATCTTCGGATTACTTGGATGTTGCTTTTCATTGTTTTCCTCCCTCTTCTTCTGTTCTATTAAAGCAAAAACTTAGTTTGCACCATGGACGTAAAGCAATCTGTTTTCAGACTAGGACCCAAGAAATTCTAGACACCCATGAACTATGAATCCCCCTGTTTGTGGGCAAATGACCAGACTTCAAAACTGAATTGAACCCTGGAACAATTATTTCTCCAGGTTTCAATGAGAAAATCGTTGTACCAACTGTTCATTACCTGAACCATATACCAATCATAAAGTAATCTAGTTTCATATCTCGCTACAATCTATAAAGAGTGTTTATTCACAAGCTTTCTTTTTGCAGTTACAAAGCTACTGAAATACTCTTGCCTGGTTTTTAACAGGCAGAAAAGTAATGATGTTGCATAAGTTAGATAAAAAAATAGGGGTAACTGAAAACCCTTTTCCCACATATACTTGTGTATACTTCGGGCATATATACAAATCAAGGGCAGGCTTTGGGACCAAAATTATGGATTTTGATAGAGTAAAGAGTCATTCCATGGAGAAAGGAAAGTACCAGAGCTGCCTCAGGGGGCCAACCATCCTGGCCACTACCATTTCCCCACCCAGGCATTCAAAAAACACTTGTTGCCACTCTACTCAGAGAAGGGAATTAAAAAAGAACAGTTAAAGTACAGCATTAAATCTTATCAAAAAAGGAACCATCCTCTTCTCTGAGTAGAATGGTGAAAGGTGAGAGTTTGGTCCATTGCAAGAGAATCTAAAAGAAGCACAATCCCCTTCTCTCAGTGCTCCTTGGAGGGGAAGTGCCAAAGAGCAGCCACCACCTCCATTTTCCCAGCCAGGCATTGAAAAAGGCCAGAAGTGGTACTGCAGGGCAGAGAGAAAAAGGGACTTGGTGCTTCTTTTAGGTTCTCCCAGGACAGACTAAGCTCTCACCTTTCTCCATGCTACTCAGAAAAGAGGATGGTTCCTTTTAGAGTTAAGGTACAGTACTTTCATTAACCTGTAGATAAGTCAATCCAGATATTATGAATCAATTTTTGACTAAATTTCTAGACTTATACATGAGTATATATGTAAATTTGAGAAACTGCAA
Organism: Ctenosaura bakeri; assembly: GCA_948474755.1. Lineage (NCBI taxonomy): Eukaryota > Metazoa > Chordata > Lepidosauria > Squamata > Iguanidae > Ctenosaura > Ctenosaura bakeri. The sequence goes on from CAOLHI010002531.1 coordinate 80,193, forward strand.
AGTCTCCTTGGTAAAGAAATTCTTCAGCACAGAAATCAATGAAAAAAAGTAAGTAAGTAGGAAAACATAGTAACAGTAAAAACGTTTTACGGAGAAATTAATTTAGTCCAACTGAGCAATGCCTTGTGTGCACAGCTGCTCCACAGACAAAGCTCTCTGGTTCCACTTTTGAGTGCTCCTCCATTTGTACACTGAGCAGCCTCTTCCACTCATTACAGTGGAGCATGAAAAATTGCAGCCATACATTCTTTTTTCTGGATGGAGTATTAAACTTGCAACATTACACTGAATGCAGGATTCCAACAGGTAGAGCCTCTATATGTGCAGAAAAGGAACTCGTTAATCAGGGCAATTAGATTTTCATTCTCTTTGATCTTCCTAGAACGAACCTTGACTTTCATGCTAATTTTTCCATAACAGTTGCAGAACTGTTACAGGGGAAATTTAGTGAGCCCAGGGTCAGTTAACTGCCCTATCTGCCAGTTACCTGATCCTTCTCTGCCATTGTTCATCTTCTCCACAACTCTATCATATCAGCAGATTTAAGAATGGTACTACTACACACCTGCTGATACAAATTCTAGTTTGAATGTAGCTTCATTTTGGGAGGGGGGGAATAGAATTATTGTAATGAACATTTGGAACTCCTCAGTCAGATGTTTTGAAATTCTACCTCAATCAAATCTCTTTCTCTTTCTTTCTTTCAGCTCTGTTACAAATTCATTCATTATAAGCCAGTCTCTCTCCCTCACATCCACCCCCAAACTGATGCTAAACAAGAGGCAAATGCTAAGTATGTACACAATGGGCATTCTGTTTCTTAAATGGAGTTTAACTGCTCACTCAGTTTACAGCACAATCTCTCCCAGGGAACAGGAACTGACTAATTAACTATGCAATCCTATACCTAACTACTCAAAAGCAAGCTGCACTGGGTTCAGTGGAAGTTAATGCTAAGTAACTGTGTATAGGTTTACAGCCTAATCTCTCAATACTGTGCAGATAGTATCATGTACTAAGAACATTTTGTTCATCTAGAAAAAAGCAATTTTAATTGCTACAGCTCTGCTAAGGTAAGTCAGGAAAAGGAGAATTTGGAAGTTGACTAATTAGTTTTCAGAGGTAAGTAAGGCCATTTCCTTACTACACTGTTATAGTGTTATTATTCCATTTTCAACTTCCTATGGAATCCTGGGGTTTGCAATTTAGGGAGGAGTAATTCAGAATTCTCAGCCAGTGAGCTCTTTGGCCCCAATAAACTAGACCCCAGAATTCTACAGGATGTTGAAAGTGGAGTAATAGCACTATTACAGCGTAGTGTCGAAATGGCTTCAGTCACATAAACGTCACGGTTCTATTTCATGATTCCTTTATTTAGTTTGCAAGGAATAGAAGGAAATGGAAAGGTTAAATTTCATGCCCTACAATTGTCTTCCATTTTCTGTCTAGAAGATCCCTTAGTGTGTTTGTTTGCATCTCTATCTATGTCTGCCTCTATCCATCCTATAGTGATACCTGTACAACTCATGTGTGCACTGATTATACAGAGAAAAGAACAAAACTGGCAATTTCTTGGATTGTCACATTTATTAGTCCACTTAAAAGAAACTGTTGGATAGTTCCATCCAATTTTACCGCTACCAACAGAACTTTTATTTTATGAAGATATATTAATCAGAGCAGCAAGAAGGGTGGGGGAATTAAATATTTGCCTCTCCTAATGTGGTCCTGGGGGGGGGAATCCTCCTTGGAAGATATTATTTGCATACTGAAGAAATCCCTCAATGGTCCATCAGACTCTTCCATGCACTTGGTGCTATCTGTACTTAAAAATATCTGCACATTAAATTGCAAAGACTGTTTTAAATTAGTACCCTACATAGCCTACTTAAAAAATGACAGTCATACACTTGAAGGGCTGCTAAAGAGCAGTCCTCTGTTTGAAAGCATCTTCTGTTTCACAAGTAGGCTACCTGATATTATCCAGGTGTTCTGGATTACAAATCGCACAAAGCCCAGCTAGTATATGGTCAGAGATTATAAGACCTGCAGTCCAACACATATGAACGGTACACAACTGTCTACACTGCCTACCTAAAGGACCCTGTCCAAATTCCAACAGGGTTACAGCAGAAGGAAGACAGAAATGAAAGCACTGTCCCCCAAATAAGACTTTTGACCCCCTCTCATAAGAAATTTTCCTTCAATCTCCAAATTCATACCATTGCAGTTGCACATTTAGAAATATGCTTTAGGTATTCTAAGAAAAGGATACGGTAGAATCCCACTAAACCACAACTCTAACACTTCACAAACTTGGTAAAACATGGTACATGTGCAAGGAAGCTTTTTAAGGCATGTATACTTTGTATGCTGCTGGACTCACCTCTGGTGCATCTACAGTTCTTTGTGAAAATTCATTCTCAGCTGACACCTTGCTGGTGTCCAATGCTTCATCAGAAAGCACAAACTTAGTATCTTGGCTTTTGAAATCAATACATTTGAAGGAAATTCCAGTGGGCAGTTTGTCTACACATTGAAATCCCAGCACATTAGGATTCATCAACAGAGGAATGAATTGCACAATGTTACTTCTTAGTCATCGTTATTTAGTTTACATGTTTTGCATGTGGAAAATATTGTGTTTTAAACTGATTTGCTTTCTTGGAAGCTTTGCAGTTAGAAGTTTTCTAACTAAAATAAGATTTTCCACAAAAACTTCTTTTATAGTGACCACCGCCTGAACCCTTCTCTCCCTTTTTAAATTTCTGCCCTCCCCTGTGAAAACTGTATCACTACATTCCTGAACTACATGGAGAGGTTTTTAAAGTCAGCATTTGATTTTGCCTTCAGGCAATCTTCTGTTTGAAGGGATGTCAAAACGTAGTCCTCTACTTGAAGGCATTCTCTGTTTGAAAGAGAGTCCAATTGGGGCCTTGAAGTTACCCATCAACAGTTAGCACATGATCAGCACACTAAACAGACATACAGGACCTCTGACCGGAAGCATTCTCACTATGATGAGATGTACTGCATTTCTCTTCAAAGCATAGAATTTCTAAAAATGTGAATCTTTACATATAATTAGCATATGGAATGTCATGCAAATAATGCCTCTCTCATCCTCTGTTATAGTGATGCATTTCCTCTTTTTTTTACAATATATTAGTTATCTTATTTTTCATAAGAACAAAGTACTTCTTATTATAAGCATCAGAACCAGCATTTTGACGTGAAGAGCTCACTGTAGAGTCCTTCAGTGCTTCAAAACACTACCTTAAATATTTCAAGGGCATGATTTGAGGCACTAATTAAAACTGCAGAACAAGTCTCTTTGACAATAATGTAAATCTGCATTCAATTCAAGTGAATGAAAACCACAACTCTGATAGTTCAACTCCCTCGTTACATACTGCAGTCGGCAAGAAAGGAGGATCATGGGCCCACCAAGCCAAGTGGCACTGCCGTGCCCTCCTAAATTTTTATAGTCTATCAGATTACCTAAAGAACCAGTGATGTAGTACTCAGTATAAATCTCCAGAGTCTGCACCTGTTCTTTTCATTCAAACAACACATTACTCTGATAAGAAACAAAACTGCAGCTGGTAGATATAACAAAACAACATATAGTTAAATGTTTGAAATATATTTGAAAAATTCCAAGAATCTTACTTCATTTTAACATTTGTTTTGGATTTGTTTTTGTCTTCTTACCTTGATTGCATGTTTTCCCAGTGTATCCTGGGTGACATTTGCATTTGTTTGGTCCAACACATTCACCATGTTTACATCCAGGCTGACAAACAGCTGCAAATACAAAAAAGCAGTTCTGTTATTCCCTTTGTCTAACTGAAGCACACATAGCATTCCACTATAACAATCTATTTTAACATAATGGACAATTAGGGGTGATTTACAGCGGGAAAAGGATGGGAAATGTGATTCCTTAATCTTTCCCCATCCTTCTGCTACAATTTCTCCCCACTCAGTCACCCACAAAATTTAATCAAAATGTCCGTAACAGGAAAAAAGATGAACTTTCTCATTTTAAGAGAAAAAAATTACAATGAAGTTATAATACAAAATATGGTATATAGACTGAGCTAATGCATTGCATGGCAACTAGAACTTCTAAGGGGTTGTTTTAAGACAATAAGAAGAGCCATCAAGTTGAGGATATAGCAAAGTAACTTTACAGTACAACTGTATATGTTTATTCAGAAGTAAACCCCGAGATTCAATGGGACTTATTCCCATGGGGATAGGGAATACAGCCTGTCAGCTCACTCTATTTGCTACACTGAAGAGACAGCCTTGAAACTGCACCCTATGGCACGTCCCTTGTTTCTTCAGAGAAACAGAAATGCAGAATAATTGCTCTGCATGTACATGTGCAAAAGAAATGGATCTGGTCTTGGAAAAAATACATTTTTGGACTGTAACTTCCAAAATCCCCCTTCCAGCACAGTCATTGACCTGTTGTCTGGGGGATTCTGGGAGTTATATTCAAAAATGCAAACTCTGGGTGAGATTTTGTTTAGGGGGTCTTGGAGGAAGGGATTTGACATGGGGTCTACCTACTAACGTTATGACAATATCTGGCCCTTCAAGGACAGGTCCCAGAAAGCAATTCAGTCCACAATTGAACCTGATTGCCTACTCCTGATTAACAGCATTATAGCTTAAGATGCCACAAATACAGAGAATACAAATATGTCCTAGCCGGTCAATACATATATATGTACATATATACAGTATGAATATGGATGGACATTTCAAAATGCCCATGCATAATCTTCATATTTTGAAATCTATTTTTTGCTGTTTTCATTACATTTAACCATATATACTTAAGCAAGGTGACCTTCCTCTCCCCTTAACAAAAACCCACTTGTTCCAATATAGATCTTTCTATGTGCTCATGGTTTGAGAGCATGTACACACTGGAGCTTTGGAGGTTTCCTCTTTGCATTCAACCCCCATGTCATTTTTAAAAATTACATTTGAAGGAAGTGACAGTGAACTCAGATGTAAATTCAACATAACACAAAAATCAGAAACTCAGGTCATTATTTTTTTGGTGATCTTCAACTTCAGCTGCAACTGAAGTTGTTCCAGCTTGGTTCCAGTTCAAGTCAATAAAAATTCAGCACACATAACCAGCCAGTTTAGTTCTGGTTCACATTTAGCATTCATCTCCCCCTTTAGCTATAAATCAATGCAGTGTGCCCTTCATATATGTGGGGTTCTGTTCTAGGAATCCCTGTGCAAAACAAAAAAAGCAAGTGCCATGTCCCATTATAATCAATGAATGCAATGAGTGTGTGCCTGTGGCAGCATCGGCAAGCGCCCGCTGCATCCACTGACTATAATGGGACGCAACACTTTGCAAAACCTCAAATTCATGCATGTAGAAGTTGTAGTAAACACTGTACAGATAAAACAACAACAACAACACTGGACAGGTTTGTTATTTGGAATGATAAAGGAAGTGGAGATACGGTACTTTGGAACAAGGGAAGCTTCCATATTTGAGACCTTTACTGATTCTGAATGAGGCTCTGCTTTTACCACAACCAGTTGCAAGTAAAATTCAGGCTGTGGTTCCATGTGGCTATCAGTATAGCGTTATATTACCAAGAAACCAGGGTTATTTTTTTTTCTTCTGAGAAGTACCATTCACCAAAAGTTCAACACAGCTTTCATCAAGAGCTTTTACTCTTGCAGCTTATGTATGGCCTTATCCAGAATGGCATCACATAAATAACTAATATTTTAATTACTCAATTCCTGTTCCCTAACATCTAACTACATATTGCAATACAGATAAGAAGAACCTAGTACAAAAAAAAAAGTTAGAGAGCAGGAACTAACAATGCTCTGCTATACATATATACTTGAAAGTGAATTTTGTTAAATTCAACAAAGCTTACTCTTTAGAAAATGCATACAGAATTATATTGTATAGAATAATTCATGAGTAGTCCCATAAGTACATTAAACAGAAAGAAACAATGATAAGAACTGCAAAGAGGAAGCTTTTAATTAAATGAGAACTAGCCCTTAAACATTTCTATAGTGCTGTACCACATTAACCCTGCAATTGCATTTTATTGTTAAAAACATTTACACATATCAGGTGTGAGCAAGACAGAAAACAGCAGAATGCAATGCAGCAGCAGTGATGTTGTCTAAACATTATGTGAAAAGAGAGCGAGTACATGGAAAATCATAATTCCAGGGAAAGGATCATTGTAGAAGAATCTTGCGGCAATTCCTAAAGTTGCATGGGGCTCTGATGTTCTGGAAAGTGGAGGTCTTTTTGTATTAAGCAGTGTATAAAAATTGTTGTTGAGGTAACCATGAATTTAAATATTCTTCCTAGATCAAATATGCATAATCTTATAAAATAATTACTTTATTCTAGAAAGGTTATTATGCAGTAATGGTAATGGTTACATGCGCACAATTAAAACTTTTCCGTGTACTTTTATAAATCTTTATTGTGGCAGCTGGGCTTTAATCTTTAAGCAGCTCAATCCGCAAATGCCCCCTTTGTCAAGTTGGAATGACAGTACCAAATGCTGCATGCATACTTGTCATATGTAGTGGAGAAATCAATTGGTAAACGAATCTAATGACTTTTATAAATAAAGCAGGCACTGAATTTTGAAAGAGGTTTTCAACTACATAACAGATTATAATATCAGATTAGAACTGAGTATGAGCAAATCAGTGCAAACAGTATCCTACTGCACTTTTTGAAAATGCCTTTTGATTGTGTATACAACAATCATGACACTTACTTGCATGTGCGTGCATGCTCGCACACACACATACACACACCAAATTCCCAGCAGTTATGCTATTTGTATTAATACTAAATCAATACTGTATATCCAGATAATATGTAGCAAACATTCCTTAGTATAGTACATTATAGGAATGCCTCCAGAAGAAGTTCAGTTCTGTTACTCATAGAGTAAAGTCTGAGGCAATGGTTCCCAAACAATATGCCAGGAACACCAGTATGCCACAAGGAAAGCCAGAAATGACATGGAAAAATTAAAATATCATGATGGCTACGTCTACCTCCCCCCACCCTTTTCTTGTACTAGTTGATTGCACTTCTATGCATGTTTACTCAAAAGTAAGTCCCGCTCTATTCCCAGCTGAGTGCCTATGAGATTGCACAGTATTTTAAATACTGTTCTCACTCATTTCAGTTTCCTTGAATAAAAGCAAGTGACATCTTGTAAATAAATGAAGTAAATTATTTGAAGCTTAAAGGGGATCCAAAATTATTTAAAAAGTAACTGTCTGTTGAGAGACAGACACACTGATAGGGAACAAGATGTGATTGGAAATAATGTAATTCTGGGATCACAAAAGTCATCAGATCCAAAGATTAAAGGGAACTCCTTTATCATTCTGAAATCATACATCAGTAATATGCATCACATCTCCTTTGCATTTATATATAATTCTTATATCCCAGATATGACTAAAAAGGTCACACCATTGTGCCAAAATTATTTCAAGAAATATGTTCAGCTAACCTTTGGGTTGGCACCTTATCCTTGCTATTCTCTGTCTTAAGATGTAGAAAGCTGTAAAACAAATGTCCATAAAAAGCAATTCCCACTTTTTTTTCCCCTGCAAGGAAGACGGACTTGGCTGGGATTTTATCAACTTGCTACATTCTTGGAGATTTACACACATTCAACATTCAAAGCTTTTTTTTTCTGAAATTAAAAAAAAAATAAACTAGGACACATTTAAAAATAGAAATACTTTATGTCACAATCTTGTTATGTTTGCAAACAGATACATTCTCTATAAAAGTCACTAAAAGGAACAGCGTTATGCTATTCTTGTTCTGCCAATAAAAGAACTCCGACTAAACAGTGAATAGGACAGGGCTTTTTACTTTCTTCCAGTCATAAAAATATGTCCCATTCCAAGGTCTAAATGCAAGGCATTCTCTTGAAAACCAATTCATGGCCTTAAAGAGACAGTATCCTTTCATATCCATTTATAATACAGAATTTTTCCCATAACGGAGAGTTGGAGAATGTGTGGCTCTCCAGCTGTTGTCCTATTCCCGCCAGCATGACTAATGGAAAGGGAGTTCTGGAGGGTCAAATTTTCCCCACACCTTATCTAGGGAAATAAAAGGAATTGACTTCATTGTGTATGCCATGTCAGTGGGGTAATCCAAACCTTAAATGAGCTGTCTAAGGTGCTGAATCTATTTTGAGGATAACGGTGAAGATCTTAATAGCAATTTCAAAGTCTAAAACCCAAAGTGGATTCACACCAGCTTCCATTATTATGTTTGCTATAAAAGAGGCCACTGCAAGTGTTGTTTGTAGTGCTTCCTGATTTAAAATTTTAACGTTTCCAGAATATAAGGTCCTAATTTAATTTTTAACAAGTTGTGATTGAGCCACATATAGGGCTTTAATATCTACAAAAATGTAGATATTCCTTAAGTACTGAGATGATGTATTAGGGAATAACTCAAAATCATGATTTAGTGTAAGGGTGGGCAAAGTGAAATCCTTCAGGGCTGTTTTTGTGGCCTTCCCAAGGATAAAAGCCTTCCCAAGGATAAAAAAAAAGTCCTCTAGGGGGTGTGGGCAGCATTTTCACCACATTTTGGAACCCCTCTGGAACCTCTCTGACCCATTTTAGGCCCAGAAAAGGCCTTTTCTTAAAAAAAAAACAAAAAAAAACTGGTGAAAAAAGACCTCTCTTGGACCAAAAATAGCGGGGGGAGCTAAAAAGATGTTGAAAATGCTACCCCCAACTCCTAGAGGGTGTGGGAGGCATTTGGAGGCAAAAAAAAAAGTTTTCTTTTGTTTTATGGCATGTGTGCTGGGGACATGTACCTCAAGGTCTCCTAAGGAGCTACTGCAGCTCCTTAGACTCCCACAATAGCCCACTCTTGATTTAGTGGTATACAGACAAGCCCTGAGGAGACTCCAGCTCCTGTGCTCCCTTCTTCCTTTGTGTTGAAACTCTGCTTCTAATTATCGTTTTATGGCAAATTCTAGTTTGATATTATTTCTTAATAGCCATATTATGGTTACATTGGCCTGCAAGCCAACATGACAAACTAGGATTTGCATTTACAATCCTGGTTTGTAGGTGAGCACAAGATATATTCTGTATTCAAACCAAATGGCAAACTAGAGAGATGGGGATTTATGCATACCAATGAAGAAGGGAGCTTATGAGCCAGAGACTTCATACAGTTTCAGACCATAGAGTTACATCTGACCAAACCTTTAAAATCCATCAAATCTGATTATGAGATCTGAACTTTTTCTGTGAGGTGTGGGTGTAGCTTGAAAACATTTTTAGGACACAACTTTGAAACCTTACAGACCAGTCCTATATTGCAATGTTTGGTGGCTGTGGATTCTAGAAACTGATACATAGGGCCTTTCCGAACTATGCTGTTATAATGCTATTATTCCACTATCAACATCCTATGGAATCCCGAGTTTGCCGTTTAGGGAGGGGTATTTAGAATTCTCAGCCAGAAAGCAATTTGACCTCAGTAAACTACAAATCTCAGAATTCCACAGGATGTTGAAAGTGGAATAATAGCACCATAACAGTGTAGTGTGGAAAGGCCCATAGAATCTTAGCCGTGACACTAAAGTCTTACAGCCCAACTGCATCACAAGATAGCCTTCTTTTCAATCATACATGTACCCCAGGAACATAGTCTACCTAACATTTGTGTGAACAAAGGTACCGACCACTTTATTCTGCTTTGGTCAGACCCCACTTGGAATTCCATGTCCAGTTCTGGGCACCACAGCTCAAGAGGGATATTGACAAGCTGGAACGTGTCCAGAGGAGGGCAACCAAAATGGTGAAGGGTCTGGAAGCCATGTCCTATGAGGAGAGGCTTAGGGAGCTAGGCACGTTTAGCCTGACAAAAAGTCAAGAGGAAACGTGATAGCCATGTTTAAATATTTGAAGGGATGTCATGTTGAAGATGGAGCAAGCTTGTTTTCTGCTGCTCCAGAAACTAGGACATGGAGCAATGGACTCAAACTACAGAGAAAGAGATTTCACCTAAACATCAGAAAGAACTTCCTGACAGTCAGAGCCACTTGAAAATGGAATATGCTGCCACCTTCTTTGGAAGTTTTTTTAAACAGAGTCTGGATGCCATTTGCTAGAGGTGCTTTGAATGTTTGTTCCCGCATGGCAGGGGGTTGGATTTGATGGCCGTTGTGGTCTCTTCCAACCCTATATTTCTATGATTCTGTAAAGGTAATGCAACTGAAAACATTAGAAAAAGGCTCACTAATAATGTATATTTTTGCCACAATATTTGTTGTAAAACAAGGACACTAGTATATAATGTATGGGAAAAATCAGTTTCAACAGACATGTGGAAAGGATACTGTTTCCTTAATACATTCCTTAATATTTACTCCCTTTCAATGTTTTCATCTAATACATCCAACTGATTTAAAATAGAATGACTGAAGAAATATAGAGTAGCAGAACCTCATTTTCCTGCATAAACACAGAAATGCAGTTCTGTATTTTTAAATACAACATATTTAAAAATTCACCACTTGAAATATAAAGTTTAAAAGTAGTAGTCCCACATAATATAACTCCTTCTTTTAATAAGTAAATGCCATTCTAAGACGTCCTCTAGTCAAAATCTCATTTCTACTGAAAAGTTCAGATTAGGAGATCCTAAATTATTATACAGAACTGCATTGATGCTTTAAAAACATTTTTAAAAACCTCGAACAATTAATGCCTCCTCCCCCCCCCATATAACACCTGTAATCCATGGAAGCACTGCTGAGGACAATACCCCCCAAATGATCCACACTGTGAAGTATAAACATGCATTAAAAAGAACATACATCAGTTGAGATGGCAGATTTTAGCATATATTCCTAACCCCAAAGCATAAAGGAGAAACAGCAGTTTTAGAGCACTATTTCTTTGCAGTTGTAGCAAGAAGACAGAAAGCATGCAAAGCTCCTGGGTTATAGCAGCATTTTCTGCACCCTCCATAACTCTCTGCACAAACTGAAGCCTTTCCTACATGCATTGTACTGAAAGTGTTTTATTGAACTTGGCTAAGCAAAGCAGCTGGTTATGAGGCTTGATCAAAGATATTTTATTGATGCTGGCTTAGAAAGTAATTCCCACTTAGCTCTCTCATTCTTTACTCATTACAGCAGCAGGGTTAAGACTGCATCTCAGTTCCCAAGAAGGTCTTCAGAATATCAGAAATGAAAGAAAAACATCCCTGAAGCCAATAGGCAGCTTTTCCATCATGGCTAGGTTTCTATTGTAAAATGCATAACTTGTGGGTTGTGCTAGGTACTCTCTGAAGTATCTTCTCTGTTCATGTGGGATCACACGATTGACCAATGTGTATGCATCTTGAAACATGCCACCAAAGCCTTTGGCAGAACAAATGAATTGTAGAGTATTACATGAAAGTAAAAAGCTAAGTTAGGAAAAACTTACTTTTCATATGATAACTCCCAGAATCCCACTGCCAGCTTTTTTTTTTCAAGCAGTAAGACAGAGAACAAATACAACTGTATATTGGCTTTGCTTTCACTGTTGCGTATATGAAAGCCTTTGATCTGACGTGTATGTCATTAACAGTGAAACCACATGCATATTAACTCATAAATCAACCCCACTGTATCTGCATGACTTATTCTATAGTAAGTGTGCTTAAGACTGAAGCCATATATGGAAAGTTTTATTCCGAAGACAGCAGCAAAAAGAGGTTTAAAAATTCAACTACCTTTCAAAATTCTACTTGGCACATATAACAACAAACTAATGGATCAATACTACATGAAGGCTTTCTGTTATTCCACTACATTAGCAGTTGTAAAGATAGCAATAAATAAAACTGGCAATAAATTTTTCACTAAATTCTGACTGTGTGCTGTAGGTATACATCTGGATCATCAAATTTGCTTGGCCAGTCCACTAGGAGCTGGGCGCCCAAGGTGTCCCTAATTGGGCAGTGGCACAAGTCTAGGGACAAAGCTTAAGCAACTAAAGTTAGCTCTGTCTATCCAGGTAAACAGATTAACTATGTGAACCACAAGGTGTTTTTGGGATAAGGTGTTGGAGTGTATGTTGGCAGCACAGATTCAGAAGTTTCTAGATGAGATGGATTACTTAGGTTCATTTCAAATTGACTTTGGGCTTGATTATGAAACAGAGACCACTCTGGTCACTTTTGTGGATGGTCTATATAAGGAACTGGACAGAATGAGTGTGGCCTTGTTGGGTTATTTTCATCTGTCATCCAATTTTGATAGCACCAACCAAGGTTTCCATCTAGTTACCTGTCAAGAATAGGACTTGAGGCATTATTTTATGGTGGCTCCAGTCCCTCTTGGAGAAGCATCAGGAAGATGATGCTGAGGTGCTTCCATTTGATGACCATGGTAACTGGCCTACAGTTTATCCCACATGCTAATTAACATTAACACAAAGCTGCTAGGAATGGTCACTAGAATTGGAAATCATGAACACAAGTAGACTGATGTGTTTTCAGTATAAGAGCATTCTGATCCTAGGGGGAAAATGAATCCAAACTAGCTCAAGTGTAAAAAAAAAAACTGAATTACATTTTTAAGGAGATATAGTGACTGTCAGAGAATCCTAGAATCCTAAAACTATTTAGGTGGAAGGGATCAGTTCCCCCTCCTGTTTGTCATGTTTAAATTTTAAAAAGAGATTCATGGTTTTAATGTTGCTACACCTGTAGAGCAACTTTAAAGATTGCATGTAGCTTGATTTGTCCTAGTTGGTAAACAAACAAAAAAACTGAGGTTAAAACAAAAAAGCAGCAGATACATGAGTCAGTCTAAAATAAATTCTTACCTAATTACAACAATATTTCACACCAGACACTATTCCAGAAAAACTTTGGATTTTCATGTTAGCTTAAGAGTTTCTAACTGTAGACACCAGTAACAGTAGATGACATGCCTGCTTCCTTAGAAGATTTTACCGACATTATTCAGCAATACAAAACCACAGGGAGACCTGAAAGATAGTTTGTTGTGGTTGTGTGCCTTCAAATTTTTTTCTGATTTATGGTGACCTTAAGGTGAACCTATCATGGGATTTCCTGGGACTAATAGTGTGTGACATGCCCAAGGTCACCCAGTGGGTTTCTATGGCCAAGTGGGGAATCGAACCAGCTCTCCAGGATCACAGTCCAATGCTCAAACCACTACACCATGGTGATTCTTACATAGGATTACTTTTTGGCTTAACTTGTTTAGCCAGAGTCCTGTGTGAATTGTAGGGGTTCAGAATGCTTCCCTGAAACCTCAATGAACCTCTACTCTCACGATATGTCCATGCAAATGCATAGATCAGGGACTGAAATTATATTTAGCTATATTTCCTTCCACTTTCAAAGCCCATAAAAAAGTAGTTACTGCTATAATTCAAAAATGTAAATTTTCACTTTTATGACAATAACTAAAACAGTCACCTTTAGCTATTTTAAGGAAAATCTGAATACAGTTGAGGGACAGGATGAAATAGCATGTTCATAATGTTCTTCTATATTTCTTTTCCATTTGTGAAGCCACTTGCCACAATTATAAAAATAACTAAAACATGATCATTATAGCACAAAAATGATGAAGTTATCCTTTCACTAAGGCAGAATGGTAATGTAACTTAGTTATAGCTACATCACTGGGGAAATGAATTCATTACAAATAACAAGGTATTTGTCTTTCATTACTTCCAAGCTTTGACTGTTTCCATGATCAGGTATTCCCAGTGCACATGCAAGTTCCAGCAAACCCCATTCTTTCAGAATCTACAAATACATATTAGTTGAGATGGGGCCTCCCTTTCCTCCACAGGTCCACTGTACATGTGAACACACCATGGGAAGCCTTTATTTACTTAGCAGACAAACTATTTGCTTTGACTCTCAAAAGGTAGAATGTTTGAAAGCAACTGACATCTGATATTCAGCAGATCATAGCAACATGTTTATTGTAAATGAAGAACAGTAACAATACATGCAACAAACAGTGGCAATAGTTCCATCAGTGTTGTGACATGCCAAAGTAGTTTCTTTTAAAAGTCTTGAACAAAAGTCTCTCATGACCTAGTGCAATGTATTGTCTAGAACTGAAGTCTATTAGCCATGCAATCCTAAACTCATACATGTACCACAAACCTTGAGTAAGCCTTTATTTTTTACTGTCGCCTATTAAAAGAGAGGTATGGAGATAGCAATCTTCCTTTACAGGTTTGTTGCAAGAAAAACTGAGATACTATATGAGAAGTGGATGCTGAAAGTGAAGCAGTATCACATACAGTCATACACACACATACATTCAGTCATTCAGTAGAAGCTTCCCCATCCTGGCAACGCATGTCCAGATGTCATGGACCCAGTCAGCATGGTATTAGCCCTCAAGGTAAGGTCTTCTATTAATCATACTTTTCAGAAGTAATGGGAGCTTTGGTCCAGCATAACATGGGAAAGCCTGCACTAGCATAGCTTTACACACATGCACATTCAGAGAGGGAAGGGGGAGAGATTCCCAAAAGTAATCTGAGTAGAACTGTTACTCTCAACCATTAAAAATAGATATAATGTCATCAGTATGCCTTTTATATTCCTATCTTGGAAAGTAGCCTTTCGTTCACCCTGCTCCTTAATTGTCTGGAATGCTAACATTCGAATGTAATCATGTTCAGCATAAGTATCGTATAAGTGTCATGTAGCTACTTAATATGGTCCAGCTACTGCTGACTTGTAAGAAAGGAAGGTTTATCTTATAGCCTGCAACATGCTGAAGGAGACAGCTCCAGATCTGTCTTCCTATCTAGAGGACATGAAATGGGACAAGACTGACAATGTAATTCTACATATTTACTCAGTTCAATCCAACTGTTTTTGGTGGCACTTACTCTCCCCCTGCCCTTTGTCGTATATATGGTACCTTCACTGGGAGCAAAATGCAGCAGTCAGGCTATCAACTGGTCAACCACGTGTGGAAGGGAATGGGCACATAAAGTGTTATTCTAGGCTAGAACATCAGGTTGAAAACTATCTGGTACAGCAGCCTGGAACCAGATGGTGTCATAAGAGTGGCTCACCAAAGACTGAGGGAGGGTGGGAATCTGGATGCCATGTCATATTGTTTCCACTCTTGTTTTGATACAAAACATTGTTTCTCAGGTTATCTGATATGAGGAACCTGCAATTATTTTATGCAATATTCCAGGGGTAGGCATCATATTTGTTCCCATTACCTACAACTGTTTCTTTCTTTCCCGGAAGGAGACTAGGAGCCAATGGCCTGGGGATTGGCACAGGTCCAGAGACCACCACTAAATGGCTAAGTTAGCAATAAGGAAAAGCATCTATGGAAAAGCAGCACAGAACAGTTGCCATCAGTAACAGAAGCCTCAGATCAGCAGATGAGCTAGTGTTCCTTGAACTCAATATCTGATCCCAGGCCCTGAGGTTTAGCGACTTGTTTCTTAGGTGCCGTACAAACACAGAACATATTTAAAGTAAGTCCCATTATTACTTCCTTCCAAGATTTGAGAGTCTCAAAAATATGTATTTATTATACTCTCATGTCACTCTTCCTTCAAAGAGCTCAGTGATTTGGTCACGGCAACTGCTCTACCTCAATTTTATCCTCAGAACAACTTTATTAACTGAGAAAGTCTGATTGGGCCCAACATTAGTCCAGCACGGTTAGGTGGAGATTTCACCATCTAGTGATTTCTTGATCAAAAACTCTATAAATACTACACCATACTGTTTTTCTTTTAAAAAACAAGTCTGGTTGTATTTATGTGCTAATTTTTGCTGAGGGAGGTACCTTGTCCTGTGCGGTAACCAAAACAATTCCATTAACATAAAAGTACACAGAACTGCCAAAGCATTTATGTGGTTAACAGGAAAAGCCTTGAGGCACATACCACTCTTCATCTGAATAGGAGCAAGGCCAAATTCTGTTCCCTCAAAAATATGAGTGGGAGGTTTTTCTTTCATTAGAATAGGGTAAGGCCTGTCATTTACAGACCTGTGTTTCTGGAGACTATTCAAAAGACTTCCTTCAAATATGCCATTTCTGTGCCAGCTTGGTTCCTTAAGGCAGGTACAAAACACCAGAAAGTAATCCAGTAAAGCTGACTTTGATTTCATTCTTGCTTTCATAGGAATATGTACTGATGTACTGTAGCCTTAATATAGCAGAGAGGCAACTTCTGGAAATAGAGAGGGCAAATTTGCTCCCCTGAACACAGCAGGAGCTGCACCCTGCCCTATTCCAATGACACCGATTCTATTTTTATTTTTTTATTTTTTTATTTACTTATTGTGATATCCAATTTTGTTGCCAGAATAAATGCCTCCCCAACCTCTAGATTTTTATTGTAAACATAGTATGTACGGAACACCCCTCATCTGTAAATCAATGTGCTTCCATGAGGGGTATGGTTTGTTTTAAACACAAGGTGAAAAAAACCCAACACAATCCAAACATACAAAACAACAAAAAATACATCCATACAAACATCAATAGACACCATGATCTACACATATCTGCAACAAATACTAACAAAACATAACTAAACATATTCATTGTTGTTTTTAACTGCCGTCAAGTCGACTGACTTATGCCGACCTTATGAACGAGAGACTTCTATCATCAAGCACTCTGCTCAGGTCTTGCAGTTTCAGGGATGTGTCTTCCTTGACTGAGCCTACCTATCTGTAAAATGGTCTTCCTCTTTTCTTACTGCCTTCTACTTTACCAAGCATTACTGTCTTTTCTAGTAAGTCTTGTCTTCTCATATTATGGCCAACGTATGACAGTCTTACCCCTACATAAATTTCTAGCATTCCTTCTTACCATAGCCCAATTTTTCCATCAGTCAGAAAACAGCTTTCTCTGCCCACTCTGGCTTTCTTTGGTTTTGGTTAAAATGCCTTTCAGAATTATCTTACTGTGAGCTGCTTAGAATAGCCAGTCCTCTGGTTTCAAGATTCATCCTACCTTCCATGTTTAGAAATCAATATACTGAAATGATAAGCAGATGCACACTACCTCCACTAAACATACACATGAAAAACCTACTATCATGAACCCTACAGAAAATAAGCCTGTTGCTTCATGGGATACAGCTGGACAGATCACTCTGAGCATCTGTTATGGTATTCATATTATCAGATAAGTATGTTGTCTAGGCAAACTCTTTGAGAGTGCAAAGTAATCTTTTTTCTTTTAAACCAACACAAAGCAGGATGTTGTAGTGTACTTTAATGCAATATATGTTAGCCAGAGAAAACCACAGGAGGTGGTATATGTTCTTTATGAAGAGCAATGATACTTCTAACAAACACCATAAAGAGGGAACCTCTCTTTAGAAGTTGTCCTTTATTCTTAGAAAGAGAGACACTGTGGGATTCTTAAAACCTAACTACAATACCTTGTACAGTACACATACACTTTGATTTTTTCACATGTTGTGGTATAACCAGGCACTGAAATGGATTCAATTGACATTGTTACCACTTGATGTATGCAAATCATTCAACACTATGAAGGTGGAAAATATTTTTTATTATGGCACAAAAGCTAAGTAAACAAAAAGAAACTGGTACTTGTTGACTGCATAAGGATTCACACTCTTCTGTCAAAGAAGCACCTTTGATAGCAATTACAGCAGTAAGTCTTTGAAGTATGTCTTTATGCATCTGGATCCTGCAGTTTTTATCCCTTCTTGGCCAAATTATTCCATCTCTGTCAAATTGGATGATGACCTTTGGCAAACTGTCATTTTCAGGTCTGCTACAGATTCTCAGTTGGAATGAGGTATGGCTTTGAGTCCGTTCTTGTTAACATTATTCTTTTTTCAACTATTCCAGTGTTAATCTAGCTGTAAGTTTAGAGTCACTATTATAAGGCAAACTTCCACTCCAGTCTCAAGTCCTTTGCAGAGTGAAACAGGTTTTCTTCTACAATTTGTCCTATATTTGGCTCCATCCACCTTACTCTCAATCCTGAACAGTTTCCCAATCCTACACCATCAGTTCCCAGCTATCAGTACGCTTTACTGTGGGGAGAGGATTCTTGAGATAATGAGCAACATCATCTCTGGGCTATAAATATCAAATTGTGTTTAAAGGCCAAAAAGTTAAATTTAGTCTCATTAGACCACATAAATACATATATGTTTACTGGGGTTATATTATTTTCTGAAAACTCCAAACAGCCTTTAATAAGCATTTGTTTCAGCAGTAGATTTCTTCTCACCAGTTTTCCATAAAGTCCAGCTTTGTGGAGCATCTGGATGACAGTTGTCTCAGGGGTGGTTTCTTCCATCAGCTGTTCTCTCCTGTTCCTTTACATTTACCATTGTCCTTTTGGTTGCTTGAGTTTTGATGGATGATCTCTTTTAGGCAGAGTTGCAGCTCAGCCATATTCTTTCCATTGTGTAATGACAGACTTAATGGTTCTCTGGTGGACATTCATACTTTGGGAAAATATTCTATAACCCTATCCTGATTGGTACTTCTGCACAACTCAATCCAACACTTGGCTAGATAGCTCCTTGGTCTTCATGTTGCTGTTTGTTTAGATGTGCTCTCCAAAAATCTCTGGGGCCTTCTAGAAATAGGTGTATTTCATATGAGATCACAAGCCATGGGAAAAGCACATAGGTAGACTCCATAAAACTATTTAGATGACTTCTGGAGGCAGTGGGTTGTACCAGAGCTTATTTAAGGCATGTTATAGCAGAGAGGATGAAATTTTATGCAACCAGAAAGTGTTGCTTTATCTTGTCTAATTAACATGCCACAATAAAAATATTTAGCACCTTCACAGTGTTGAGTATCTTGTGTAAATTAAATGGTAACAATGCTAATAAAATCCACTTGAATTCCAGGATGTAACACAACAAATGGAGAATTTAAAGGGTGGATGAATAATTCAGCTAGATACTGAAACTGTGCTCATTCCTGACCACTTACCTTCACCTATGTTCATTCCCAATCATCTTTTTCCATACCAGTTACAGCAGTCTTCACTCATTTTAACAGCAGCACCTATCTCTCTACTCCCAGGTTCAGGTCTGTGGTATGTTGCACAGGAAGAGTAGTTAACCCATTCTGTGCTGCAGTTTCAATGAACCTTCCCTCACCCCCTCATCCCACTAAAGCTATTAGCTCCAAGAGCTCACTAGAAAATTTCTGGTACATGTGGAAGGAGAAGAAGGTTGACAGTCAAACAGAGTCAAAATTGTAACAGTTCCACTGGCTGCCAGTTCATTTCCACACACAACTGAAAATACTGGTTATTACTACAAAGCACTCTATGGGTTAGGTCCAAGTTATCTGAAGAACTATATCCACCCATATGAGTCTGCCCATGCTTTTAGATCTTCTAGATAGGCTTTTCTCTATGTCTCACCACCATAATATGCACATCTGATAGGAATGCTCCAAGCCTCTGGAACTCCTTTCCTAGAGTAGCTACTTTGCCACCCTCCTGACTATCTTTCCATAGGCAGGGAAAGATTTTTTGTTTGTTTCTGCTGGCCTTTGATCACTGATTGCTCATAAGGAAATGGCTTTGATAATATGCTGTATTGTCTAGATGCATTTTTAATCCTTTTAAAATGGGTATGCTTTTAATTGATAGTTCAATTATATTTATACATTTGCATGGTGTATACATTGAGCTGAACCTGTTTTAACTTTTGTAAGCCATCTTGATTCCCAAAGACAGGAAATAAATACAAATAAAGTTACTATTATTATCATCATCATCATCATCAATAATCAAGATTGAGCTGGATGTGAAAACAGATGCAAGGACTGAGTCATGCCTCAAATTAATCTCTTGCTTCCTGTTAAAAAAACAATTTGGAAGACAATTGTCTTTTTTAAAAAAAAATTATGACAAACAAAAGGATAAAGTACAGATACAGATGCGTAGATATTTGATTGTGGTCGAGGAATAAAGATTGTTTAATATCTAGCACAGCTTTTTTTAAATTTCGCTATTACAGAAATACCTAGCTGTGTTCAGGGTGATTAACCGATTCTTCCTAATGGAGATGCATAATTATTTACATCTGCCACCATTCAGTACTCTGTCACTGATTTAATCTGTTCCGTAGAAATTAACATCACAACAATTGTGGAACTTATCCAACATTTTGCTTTTCAGAAAAGCTTTATAGGAAGTATTTAACAGTGAGAATAAATTCCATCTTATTAAACACCCCAAAACAGAATCAGTAAGTACTAGTGAGACACAAGTCACTGCTGCATACATCTAATTGAACCCAGATAAGGTATCAGCATTATCTAACCTGATGACAACTATCTAGGCTTTCCTACTAGAACATTTTGTAAGAGAACTTTAAAATATCTATTGCCTTCCAAATTACAGGTCCAGACATTTCCAGAGGCACAGTGAAACAGTTGTCTCAGATGGCTTTGACAAGATGTTGGGAAGAGAGAATGTTCTGTGTCATGAAGCTTGCCTGGTAGCCCCTCAATTAGCCTGCTGCATTAAGCTGTGGTTGGGAAGGATGCTCTCCTATCACCAGTGCTAAAGAAAGATTCAACTACCAGCCCAAAGATTCAATTTGTTCTTTGCCTCGGGCAGCAAAATATTCTGAGATGGCCTTGCTTCTTTTGCTGTGTGCAGTAATAAATTCAGCTACCAGCTATGTTATAAACCCTCCTAAAGAACCTATCATTTTAACCAGTGATCAGCTGATGCAGTGCTGTTGCATCTTAATTGACTTTTTGATATTCTGTTCTGAGCTGACAGGTGGGAAGAATGATAGTTCATCTTTGAATTAACTTGAGTCTTGAAATCAGAATTGGAATCAGTCACACTCAGGGGAAACTAGTTAATGGAGATGCTGTCAGTATCTAATCTGAACAGAAGGGACTTATAGGCTGAAATCCAGAAGAAGTCTTGTAGATGTATCACAGGGTGGATTACCTGTTCCCAGAGCCTAGGAATATTGCTCCCAAATGTAATGTAATAGTAAATTATTATTGATTCTTTTTTTTGCAAGCAATGCATTACTTATCAATAGTACTAATTTCTCATGAGTAAGGAGTAAACTAGTATTAACTCATTACTATCAACACTGTTTTTAAATGGTGTAGCAATAAATTGCTGAAAATGGAAAGATGTAGCCAAATATACTAAAAAAAAAAAAGAGGAAATGTTACTTGTCATGCCAAATTTGCAACATAAAGCCATCTTATTAAAATGTTAAAAAGTAACATTGACCTTCATTATGGAAAAAGGTAATTTCTTGTAACATCAATAAATACATTGCTGTTCTAAGTTCTGGCTTTTCCAGTGGCCAGATTTTAAAAACTCTCTAATGCCAGGCAAATTTGACAGAGTTCAACTTATATTTCATTTTAAAGATGATGTTGATTATTTTTTTTTACTATATATTGTCTCCACTTCCAGAACATAGTTTGTGCCTTCAGAATTTTCTTCTGCCTAATGACTACGCTAAAGTATCTTTATAGCAAGACAAGTCATTTGGAAGGAGTTACTAATAATATATTTGCATTAGAGACCATCCACTACAGTTACATCCTAATTTCTCTTCTGTTGTGGATTATTGTTCATTGTTTGTTGCTTCAAGCACATTTGTTAAAATAAAGATTAGGAGCATGACAATGGACAAGGAAGGCATGGAAAAATAAACATATCAGTTCAGGAAGCATGTTAATAGACATATTTGTGAGCTGAGATGGCAAATTGATAAATCTACTCAGAGATAAGTAAAGCAGTACACCTTGAAAACTTGAATAATATTGTGATAGAACACATAGTGGTGTGATGGTAGTTTCTTCCCCTCTTGATCTCATTGCAACCCCTGTCCAAAGCTCTAGAGGGTTTCTGAACCCCTTGAAACCAGTTTCGGGGTAATGGGAAGGGCTTCAAACACACAATGGTTCTGCTAATGGAAGGCAGAACTACTCCTCTCGATCCCAGGCATTGTTCTTAAATCTGTCTAGACACTGCAACAGATGCTAAGAGAAATCTAGTATTGATTTTCCTAGAAAATACGTGGAAGTAGAGCACTAATCAAGGACACCAAACAGGATGGCATTATGACTGCAACTGCTGTTTAAAGCATGTTCCAGGACACATGAGATGAAAAGTTGGGGCATTAGGATGTAAGCTGCCAAGAAACAGTATAACTCTAAGTATCTGAAACTGGGCACAAGCAACAAGGGATCGTTTACCACCATTATGACCAGCCTAGAGAGATTTGAGTGGTGGAAAGAAGAATGCTAAGACCTTTGGTCTGATCCAACAAGGCAGCTTTGCGTTCTCAAAGAGGAAATAATTGTCCATGGAGTTCACATTCCTACCTGACTGCAAGATGGTTCTAGTGACACCAGGATTATCTAGCCTGATGACAACTATCTAGGCTGAATACTTATGAGAATTCACAATACTTTTCCCCTCACAGGCAACATGATGTCCCCTCTAGATGTTTAAGACTAAGATTTTATAACCTCTACCCCATGTGCCCAGCAAGCATAGGTCCTCAAAAAATATCTGTAGTTTAAAATGGCAGGAGGTTGCTAAGTTGTCTTACTCTGCTGTGACAGATTGCTTCTGAAAACTATGGTGCAAATCCACCAAACATGTTAATTTCTATTAGTGTCAATGGGGCTCTGTTCCAGAGAAAGGAAGCTGAAAATACACTGCTAATAAGCAACGCCACCAACAAGGAATAGCAGCTATTTAGGAGCCCTGGTGGCGCAGTGGTTAAATGCCAGTACTGCAAGCCACAAGGTTGTGAGTTCGATCCTGCCGGGCTCCAAGGTTGACTCAGCCTTCCATCCTTTTGCAGGTCGGTAAAATGAGTACCCAGCTTGTTGGGGGCACATATAGAAATGTTTCAAAATACATGCTATTTGTAAGTTGTTCGCCACCTCGATCCATATGGAGAGGCGGGATACAAATAAATAATAATAATAATAATAATAATAATAATAATAATAATAATAATAATAATTATTATTATTATTATTATTATTATTTAGCCAAAACAGTTTAAAAACATTTCAGTGTTTCACTTCAAAAAAAAAAGTTCTCATTTTATGACCTTGCCTTTCATCTACCAATATTCAGTATAATTTGTGACTGTTATAAAACATTGAAACTATGCAGAATCAACAAGTGAAGAAAAGAAAACCTATAATTTTTTGTATTGTGTTCAGTGCTATCACTGAAGAGATTGCAGGACTCTTTCCATTTGACAGCACTGTAGGTATTTCTTCTATGGAGCTAAGGTTGCACATTAACTTCAGGATGATGTGATATGCCACATTTTATGCTGACTATATACAGAGCAATAAGGCATGTCTGTTTGCTAGGAAAACATCATTTCCACTTGGATATCCTGATCTATGACTCAAAGGAGCACTGGCTTACAGCCAAACAACCCTCCTTATCCTCCCCCTCACACTAAGAAGATTCTGTATATTGCATGGGTGTTACATTTTCTAGTAGCTGAATTTGGAGGTAAGAGGAGAGCACAACTGGAAAGAGTTATACACTGTATTCAGGGGTGACGCTTGGCCAGCGGCTATTGCGAATCCCAGCAGGATATTAAATGCTCTGAATATTGGGTTGGTGAGTTCAATGGTACTGTTCCATGCAGGCACCTTTATTTGGTAACCAGGTTCTGCACAGCAGCAACAGATATGTGCAGCAATGGTTTGGCTACAACTCTGCTCCTTCACTGCTGGCTCAAATTCACATATTCAAGGCAACACTCTCACCCCGAGATTCCTCTCCCTTGGCCAGTGAACAAAGTAAGAAGGGCCACGGGCTGAGTTCAACTGAAGAATTAGAGAGAGTTATTATGGCACTATAGGTCTGAAAAAGACAACCCATACAGTGCATATATACCACTATCTCCATGGAATTTTTGGAAGTTTTTATCTACTCAGCCTTAAAAATAACATACCTTTTGGTTTTCTTTTGGTTTTAACATGAACCTCTCAGCTGAAGAGTCCATGGCCATAACTCAATATGGAACTTATATCTACATAATCCTGATCCAGCCAATGGCTAGGGACTGTTGATACACATCCATACAGACCAGTGTACATCAGGGATACCACCTCGGGAGTGCTAGTGTGCATCTTCACAATTCACTAGGAGGGCTGTGTAGCACCTCTGCTATGTAGCTAAGCATGTGTAAAGGTTATGCAACATGGGCTGTGATAAAGAATCACAGCCTACATTTTTAACTGTGCGTTTAGTTTCAGTCATTTTTGCTATTCTAATGCTATATTTGCTTGCAAGGTGACCAGGGAATTTCTGTTGTGGGGAGACTATATGAATGCAACAAAAAATTAAAAGAGTTTGTGAATTGAGAAGTGTTTTTAGTCAATTATAATTATATTCAACTTAATTGTTTGTAATGCGCTGAGTGGGGCTTAAATAGTTTTCATCTGTGCATTATCCAACCAAGTTAAGAATTTTTCACTCGGTGATTTCAGTGGAAGAATTAAGCATAAGTACAACTCTTTTCTATGAGGAAGAGTGCAGCTCAGAAGCTCATTTGCTTTTGGATCGCCCTCATTGTGCTTTGCTATGAGAGTGAACTTCTAATTTTATTTCAACCAAATGCCAAGCACAAATTAGCAGAACCATCAAAGACTGTTTTGGGTATAAAACAGGAACAAACTATGACAAGAAATGTACATTGTTTGTGCTACAGCCAACTGCATTCTGTTGTAACTTTTAAGAAATTTTCTTTACTGAATGTGAATTGGTGTCTGATTTTCTATAGTGTCATAGATTATTTTAATTGTATTTGTCTGGGTAGGGTGGGGGATGTGCTTTCTATCATGGAAACCCACAGTCTTATAAATGTTTGAAGATTAGATTCACAATCATTACAGAATATTCAAATAATCAAACAAGAGCATAAGAATTTATAGGACCATGAACTATAACTAATTATGCTATTGCCCCAAACTCAGCTGAAAGCCAGCACAGCTATATTCCCAACACTTCTCTAGTTTCTATCCTAGTGCTACGTTATGAAATAGATAGAACAATAAGAAAGTAAGAAATGTTATTATTGAATTAACCACTACAAGACACTGTCAGGTTAAGCAGAGGAGCATGATTTGGGCCAAGTTTTTTTTTCTTTTTAAATTTTTACCTTAACATCAGTAGGATATTTCCAAACAAGTTTTCCATTAATTTGAATGAGAACCATACATTTCATTAAGGAGGCAAAAAAAAAATAAAAAAAATCCTCTCACTATGTTGCTTCAAATTAGTAAATTACCAGCATGAATTTAATTTTAGTTTTTAGAATTGGACAACAGAGAAGCAATTATATTATTTAAATAAACATTAAATGGGCCGCTTTAAAAAACAGGCCAAAGGTAATGTTGAAGAGAAAATAATTTGTGCTCTCTACTATATATTAATTTCCAATCCAATAATACTATCAGCATAAAATCTAGAATTTAAAAATGGCTAGGATCCTTAAACTGCCAGTGTCCCTCCAGGTAAAAGCAAAAGCCCCAATGTAAGGTATAAGCCCTGCATCGTGTGAGTGTCTGTGATTACATGAAAGCGATTATTAGAGAAATACAAGCCCCATTTTAAATGGCTTGAAGCCCCAGCGGTTGTTATACTCACGTTGGCATTGGCCCCATGAATGGCGAACCCAGCCCCAGCAGCAATCGACTCTGCTTCCAAATCGACACAATCCAGTTGTGGAAAGAATTTGCCTTGGCCACCTGCACCACCACCAAAAAATAAAAATTTAACCAAAGTAAAAACTTTATCATAGAGGCAACTCAGTCCTATTGCAAATGAAATAATGCCATTGTTCTATACTTACATCATTCTTGGTGAAATGGCTGTCCAATGTTTTTAAAAAACAACATATTTATTCAAAATATTTTTAATGAACAAGGAATTCATTCAACAGACCAACACTTATGGTTCCCTAGACAGAGCACATTTTAACTGTAAAAGTAATCATATTAAAAATACAATATGTTAAAGTCAACTTATCAGACATCCTGTTCAGATGTACGGGACCTCATTATCTAGTAAAGAACATTGTTCCAAAGTTTGCATGTGGACTAGGAGGGAAAATTAATTTTCTATTCTGAATGAGGTAAATATAGTGTGTCCTCTTAAGGTGTTACCTTGGCATACACGAATCCAACGTCACGTAAAGGATCACGTCCGTTATGGCCAATGGATGCAACAGACATGCGTCCACACTGCTATGGGTGCACGACTATTGGAGATAATGGGGTGTGAGCATTTGCTTCTTTTGTTTTACTCAGGAGTTCCTGGAATGGAATTCCCTACATATATACGGAGGGTGCACTGTAATAAAACAATGCCATGTACGTTAAAATAAAAGTATTCTGTCTGGATTCTTGTTTTCTTTAACTGATCATTTTTTTCTATGAGGCCTAGTTGTTACAATCTGGATGTCCAGTTTTGAAGACAGAGTATAATTTCCCTTTCATCCTTTTGCTATCTCCATTCTAGTTGCTAAACTGAAAAAGGACATTAACTTTTTGTGTAAAAGGTTATAAAGCACAGATAGTGATTTCACTGAAAAAGACATTGCTAAGGTTCTGATCCATAATTTTACCTATTTCAATAAATATAGTATTCTAAAATCTGTTTACAAAAACACACATCTATCACACATGGTAATACATGAATAACTCATCAAAATTTCTCCAGCATTTCCCACTGATTTGAGTGTTAATGTAGCCAAGCTTCTTAATATCGATGCCAGTCGTGTATATCCCTTAGTGTTCTCTTGTTCTAGCAGAGATTGGTTTCAGTTGTGCTTCACTCTTTTTTTCTTAACCATGCCTTCCTCAACATCTCTTTCCATTACTCTGAACTGTCCCTATGCTTAGACAAGATTTAAAGGGTAGCTCACACATGTGTATTCATCACAACAGCATGAAATAAGAGCATGTATGTGTGAAGAACAATCACAGACAGTAACACCATATTTCTGGGATGAGGAACATGTGGCCCACCAGATGTTAAAAGGCACCTGGGGGTCCAGCCATTCCTCACACTGGCAGAGTTTACCTAAAAATTCCATCTCACTTCATTTGAATTGCAGCATTGTTCATTACAGTAGGTTCTGACATTCTGTTTCCAGACGTCAAGTGTACAAAGGAAAGAAACATCACATAGGTATATGAGTCAGCCCCTATGCAAGCTTTTCAGAGGTTTAATCATGAACCTACTTGCCAGCTGAGAATTTCATAAGAAGCCATTTCCCATGGCCTTCTGCTGAGTTGAAAGATTATGCGACCAAAGAGAGGGCCTTTTTGTTAGGGTACCCACCAGGGCTTATATCTGCAGTGGGAGAACCTCCCTGATATTATGCTGAACTTCAGAAGTTTTAGAATACAGTACAGAAAAAGTCACTAGCCTCTGTGGCCATTGTGATGGCAAAAGTTTGGATTGGCCAACCATTATCTTGTATAATGTATAATGTATATAATTTTATAATGTATAATGAAGTAGTAGCAAAACATACTTTATGTGAGATGATCACATGTCCACACGGGATAAATACCAACTGCTGCATAAATTGAGAAAAGTGGGGCAAAAGATTGTCCTTCAGTTTAAGATCCCACTCTGCCTGTTCTATACTCTGCATGACCTGGTCCCTAATCTGCATCATAGTTTTTCATTGCATTTTGACACATTATAGTTCTAGCAATTATACACACATTCCTGCTCTTCGGCACTCACTTGAACATTTCACTTATCTAGGTTCATGTTTAAACTTGAGTTACAGTCTTCTTTGGGTATTGTTTCACTGATTCTGCTTAAGCCATCAACTTCTGGCTTATTCAGCTTGAAATATAGGATTTATACATTAAATAGGATTTTAAAAAATAAGTCCTCCAGCAGATTCATATGATCATGAGATAATACAGATTATTGGGAATATAACCCAGAGAGAAATAGGGCAGTCACTACTGCATTTGTCCCAACAATTGATGGAAATATAGGAGCTCTTGAGTATGTGTGTGTGCATGACTATCTTACATAAGTAAAACCAGGCAAAAAAGCAGGTTTCTGCATGTGCAGCATTTGCCAGAACAGCAGGCATAAATCAGATGTACACTTAAATGCACATTAGAATGTGTAGTCAGATGCATAGATTGCATTAACTTCAACTAGATGTGTTAGGTGTTCATTTGGATGTGTATCTGACTTATCTGTACATGCATCTGACAAAACTAGCATTACTCTAAGAGGTAGGGGACTTTGAGATCCACCCATAATGCCAGTGTCTCCTTAGCATTTGGGGAATTATAGCTCAAAGGAGGCCTTCAAGAGGAGGGTAATGACAGGATCTTTTAACCTGTGTATACCAGTACTAATTGTAGAGAGGACTCCAGCTGAAAGTTAAACAGGAATTTGCAAACACACATGAAAACAGACACTCTCAAGAACTATACAAGGCTATCAGAAAGTGAGGAAGAAAGGTTGGATAGAGAGAGATTGGGTAGAAAGGGTGATAGTTACCAGTTCTGAAGCAGAAGGTCAAAACAGAGTGGCTCAGAAAGCACTTCTGAGGTCTGGACATCATGTATTACATCCAAGAGCTAGGGTTAAATACCCTGTTTCCTGCCCTGAAGGACAAAGCAGTAATGGCTTTCCCATGAAACTGACAAAGGAATCCGGAATAGGCTGATTGACTTAACTTTAGGTGACAAAACATTGATAGGAGTCCTGACAATCTCTTAATGCTTTGGTCGGGTAGTATGAATGGGGAAGGTCTCTGTAGCATATGTTCACAGTAGGGTTCCTGATTGCTTCACCTAGGCAGTTTCACCTGCTACTGTTTTCAGGAGTGCTGGCAGCTTACAGTTTTAGAAAGGAATATCCCAAGCCCATCAGCACTGGGTTTTTCCACTTAATCCTCTCTGAACTCATGACCTGATCATGTCTGAAGTCATCCTGACCTGGGATATGCTTACAGCCAGTACAGTTTCAAACACGTGTTTCAGCCATAAAATACATCCAATTATGAAAATAGCACATCCTGCGGTGGGGGGGGCATGTTGTGGTAACACTAGTCATTGTTTTTACTCATTAGCTAGATTGGGACCATATTGGCTGTGGCAACTAAAGTCTTACAAAATAATTTTTCCAAGCTCTGGCAATTGCCTGAGTTGGATTCCCATATTTGCCTAACATAATTGGGAATGAGTTGAGCACTGTTTGTGTGGTTTTGTGGTCTTCATTTTACAAGGCATGGGGAGGAACCATCCCTCATAGTGTGGTTCTAGTCAGTCATTTTTTCACACCTTCTTCTGCATATCTGCTATTGATATGTGGCAACATTCTTCCCCTTCTTCAAAGGATAATACAGACAGCCAAGTTATTTTGAACAGAGACCAGTATGACAGCTTCCTAAAACATACAGGCCTCACACTGGAGGAATCCTATTTACTGACAGCTCTGCTTTTCCTGTGGCCTGCAAGCAGACCATAAATGTAAAAATTGCACCAAGCTTTTTATTCTTTTTACTACTGGCTCCCAATGTAAATTTTTATCTGATGCTGTTTTACTTCTCATTTATTCTGTTCTTGCTCTGCATAATCATTGTTCATTTTCAAGCAACTTTAAGTTTAAACCAACTATTTTTACTCACCTCATGATACCTTGCCCCAAAAGGCAAGGTCAACATTAAAAATAAATGAGTAAATAAAGACTAAGAGTTGCTTGTATAAGCTTTGGCAGATTCACCAACTGCACCACTATCTAGAGAATGCAGACTTGGCTGTAGTTATCTGTGACTTGGTTACATCCAGACTAGACTCTCGGAACAAGTTCTCAGACAGGAAAGGTCAACTGCCAGGGTGGGGGGCTGCATTATCCTCAGTCCATTCTTCCCAAAGTTCCCACAAAATTATATAGTTTGGGCTAAATATGCTCCCCTGTGCCCACAGAGGGTAATTTTGTTTTTTCTAGAGCCTCTATACCATATGTATGTATGTATTTCCCATCTTTGTCCCACTCTGGGTCTCATGGTGGTTGCTGAAGTTGAGATACATAGAGCTGAAATACATATATACACACACACCATACAAAAGTTAAAAAATATAATCAAACTATCAATAGAATTAAAAGCAGTTAAAAGCATGGCCATTAAGAAGGAAAAACTATGAAATATAGACAGCGTAGCCCATTATGAGAGACCCTTTCATCCTGAAAAATCAGGTCTCAAAGCCCTGCTGAAACAACCCAACAAACAAAAAGTCTTCACCCACCTATAGGAGAATAGGAAGGAGGGTGCCAATCTAACTCCTTTAGGAAGGGAGTTGCAGAGCTGGAGAGCAACCAACAAGAAGGGCCTCTCCTGCATTTCTACCAGATGTGGATGTGATGGCATTGGAACAGGTAGAAGGGCCTTCCTAGAAGATCTCAAAACATGGGAAGGCTCACATAAGAGAATACTTCAAATAATATGGATCTGAGCCTTGAATTGTACGCAGAAACAGACCAGCAGCCACTGAAGCTGTTGCAACATGCTGTCTGTAGCCAGCCTCAGTTAACAATCTGGTTGCAGCTGAACCTTCCAACACTGTTCAATAGCAGCCTCACAAACAGCACACTGCAGTAATCAAAAGAGGTATATCTAAGGTATGTGTCACTGTGGCCAGCTCCAACATCTCAAGGAATGGATACAGCTAGTACACAAGTCTTAATTGTGCAAATGCACTCATTGTCTAGGTTCAAGCTTTCAGGTTCAGGGTTGAGAGCTGCCCAGTACAGGCTGACTCTTATTCCCTGATCAGACTTTCAACTGATCAGGAACATCTCTGGCTTATCTATTAAATTTCCTTTGTTCTCTAGTCTCTTACTGATGACAAGCACATGTTTAAAACCAAAAAAGCTTGCTTGGATTGAGATGGAACTGGACCTCAAAACTCTGAACAACCTCATCCAGCAGTTTTATGTAGACACTGAATAGCATGGGGGACAGAACTGAACCCTGAGGTCCCACAGGAGTGAAACAGGAGTCCTTCCTCACCACCCTTCCAGGACAGAATGAAACCATTATAAAATAGTGGTTTCAAGTATCATCCCTGCAAACTAGTCAATAAGGATGCTATAGTTGATGGTATAAAAGGCTCCTGAGAGATCCAGAAGAACCAACAGGGACACACTACTGTTACCATGGTTATGATATGTCTGGTGAGAGCACTAGATATCTCTTGATATCAAATAATTTGGCCTTTACTTGACCTTTCTCTGCCACCCTACTCCATGTGTTTGCAAGGGCCACCGGACAAGCACGTAATAGGCGCGACCGTTAATAGTTGTACATTCCAAACCTCATTTAGGCAGGCAACTTAATGCCTCTCTGTTGCTTCAGGGAACACCTTCTTGCAAACCCGCCTTGCTCAGCGCGACTTTACACAAAGACGCCTGGCCGAGTGCTGAGCCAGTCCTTTATATTGGGCCATTTGCATACTGACCATACTATTGTCATCCAGTGCTAAGCTCATCATGTAAAACCTGACCTTTTCCAACGCCTTTGTCCAGCTACAAATTTCCTTTGTTCTCACCGAGTATGGCATGGCCTGTTGGTAAAATCCACCCTATAAAAAGTCCCCAAATCCAAGCCTTCCTTGGATTACCCTGGACTTCCATCCAGCCTTGCTGCCGCTCTGTCCAGTGAAGTTTTCCCCTCAGTTCTTAATAACTGAGTCTGCCCACCTTGGAACGCTCGCCCACTGGACTGCTTGGACTGCTTGGATCGCTCCTGAATTCCATCCTGCCTTGCTGTCGGTTTGTCCAGCGAGCTCCCCTAAGCGAACCGTGCTGAGCTTTCTTCCCTGCAACTCTCCATTTTCTCCAGGACTATTTTTTTTAAAATTTATTTATTTGTATCCTGCCTCTCCAATGGATCGAGGCGGCAAACAACTTAGAAATAGCATGTATTTCGAAACATTTCTATACATGCCCCCAACAAGCTGGGTACTCATTTTACCGACCTGCGAAAGGATGGAAGGCTGAGTCAACCTTGGAGCCCCGCAGGATCGAACTTACAACCTTGTGGCTTGCAGTACTGGCATTTAACCACTGCGCCACCAGGTGTCGTATTACCCATTCCCCCGAAACTCTCCATTTCTATTTCTCAGTTAGTTAGTGTATGTCGTGTCTTTTATGTTGTTTGTTCCTAATAAAAATATTATTTGTTACTTTAGAACTTGTCTAACCACTCTCTGACCCGACACTGTATACATAGGGTTAAAAGATCCCAGCTAAAGTTACCCTGCCTCTCGTTAGCTTAAGAGAGTGCTCGAGTCTAATTTCCCCCATCTTGTGTTTTTATTTGGTTATTTGGGCGTCCTTCCTGGGACCCCCCCAACATACAGGGTAACACTACCATGTCCAGTTCTCTACACAGGTCATTCACCGAAGTGTTCAAAGTTATCTCTGTCCCATAGCCAGACCTGAAACCAGACTAAAATGGATCTAGACAATCCACCTTGTCCAGAATCCCCTGAGGCTGAGTGGCTGTCACAGGCTCCAACAGTTTGCCCAGAAATGAAATATTGGAAAACTAGCCAGCAGTTGTCCAATACAATGGGACCCACAGAGATTTTCCTTTCAACAGTGGTCTTATAACTGTCTCCTTGAGGTCTGATGAAACTGCCTTGTTCTAGCAAAACACTGACAACTCCCTCTACCCACTCAGCTATTTCCACTCCAGATTTTTTTTTAATAAGTCAGAAAGGGCAAGGATTTAACACATATGTGCTAGTTCTCACTTCTCCAAGAGTCCTGCCCACATCCTTGGGCTGTACAAATTGAGATGCATCCATTATCACTGGACAAGCAGGTACCAAAGTTACATCCATTGGATCTGCAATAATCACAGCATCCAAATCAAGTAAATCTGAGTGACTTTATCTGCAAAGTGCCAGGCAAGTTCACAGACTTTTGTTGAATGTGCTGGATTCTCCTTGCATGAGCCACTGTGTAAAATAATGCTGACCACTCAAAACAGGTCTGCTGGTTAGCTCTTTGCAGATGCAATGGTGGCAGAGAAGATATTTTTGGTGGCCGTATTGTCACAGAGTATGCCCTCAGAGAGGCTCTAGATTGTATTTAGTTGGACTAACTCAGAGTTTTCTACAAATGTTGCTCTAATCACCACCTCAATCATTTTATCACTACTAGCTACCCTAAAAAGCAGGGTTTAACAGGAGCTGTTAAGTACTACAGTCTTTTCTGTTGTGACTCTTTATCTGTGTGGAATGCCACACAGGATGGACATTCAGCGTTCTCCATGCCTGCTTTAAAATGGCCTTAAGGAGATGCGTATTTCAACTTGTTTTTAAACAAATGAATACACAGTGTTTCATTTTTATTTTTGTTTGACTTTTCCTATTTTTAAAAGAAGCTGCTGTTTCAGTTCATTTTATTTTATATTATTGCTTTAAATTTTTCTTTGTAAAACACTTTGAGGAGGCAGCATAAAAGTATTCTAAAACAAATAAATCAACACCACACACATAGCCACCCAACTGCTTCTTGGTGCATGTTTAGTACTGTTCAAAATCCAGTTTTTAGTTATCACGAATGCAGCATTAGTTCATTACACTGACTGCCAAATCATATGGAAGGAGAGTCTGCTACCCTTTACCATTCCCAGGTGTCTTTATATTTTGCTTAAGAAACAGACACCATATCAGCTTGCAGATTTTTGTCATTTCCAGCCAATAAATGAAGCAAGACTTCCAGGTGTACATCCTTTCCATGGCTGGGGGGATAATAGAGTGCACTGAACAGATTCCACCTTTTGCTTTAATTGGCTTGACACCACCTCTTGCACTGCTTTGCAAACCACTTTGCAACCATCATTTGTTCATCCTTCATTTCAAATGGAAATGGGCTTTATATACATGGCTAAAACTGCCATGGCCTATATGATAAATCACACACAAAGATAATATATGTAAAGAAAAGTTAAGATTATCAGCTGCACTCTGTGGGAGTGGAGACTAAGTAATAAAGTTAAAAAGAACTCTGGGTTGCCTAAACCTGTCAAAGCTTGCCTATCATACATCTTTGCATAACAAGTATGTTCAGACTATGGAATACAACCTAGCTTTAAGTTTTACAGCTTTTCTGGTTAATTTCTATTTTAGATACAGATTTTATAGATACCTTTCTGGAGAAAAGAGTACAGTACTGCAAGGATGATGAGTATTCCTTTGTTTATTATTGATTGCACAATTCACTCAAGGGGTACTCAGCAAAAGTAATAATATTCCTCTTCCAGCAAAATGCACACCAAATAATATATATACACAGAGACACACACTCTATTTATTTATCTATCTTATCTGTGTCAGAGTGGTGTTCCAACAGATACTGCGGTTACTCAGTTGTAACAATCCCATGTAATTTGGCAGGAATTACGCACAACAGCCAACATACAAACATCACAGTAATAAATATTTTATTCTAAAGCTCTTACTGTCATGTTTTCCTTTTGTGATATTATATGAAAACTGCAATGAAAGATAAACAAATGAGGTTCATTCAGTTTGGGCTACCAACGGAGTCTATTCTATGGAATGCTGTCAATACCCACAGAATATGATAACTGTTGCACTTTCTGACCCCAAAGTTATAACATCTCACCCTTATGTTTTCTGTCATGTTTCCTGGATTTCTGTCAGTTAACCCAGAACAACTATTTCCATTTGATTTCATATTCTTGAAAATCCTAAAGCAGATTAGAATCATCAGCTAAACTTCAATCATTAACTGAATAAATGTAGCAAAAAATTCACTCTTTTATCTATACTTACATCACTCCAGTTCTGTAACATGCTGATTTAAAACAGGGGAAGGATTGTACACAGAGATAGAATTGCATGCAGAAAGTCATTGGTTCTATCCAGAAAGGGCTGAGCAAACATTCTGTCCAAAACCTTAGTTATCACTCACTGCTTTTCAGTATAGACTAAGTCACTGTTGAGATGAACTCAAAATGATTCAACTCAGTATAAGTAAAGGGATTAGGGATTTAATTGGGAATTTAATTGCATGTACATTTATGGAGACACAAGTTCCAATTATTTTCAGTAACACTCAGAATCCAGGCACGAGGGTGTGCCCCCAGTTTACAGACAACCAATTTCTATAGATCCACCTAGAGAGAGAGAAAGCTGAAGCAATATGATGGCTATGACTGTACACATGTATGTCCCTTCAAGTTGCCTGTCAACTTATGGCAACCTCATGGAATTCACAGGCTTTACATAGGCAAAGAATATTTTGAGGTCACTTTCCCAATTCATTCTTCTGAAATATTGCCTATGTCACCTGCTACTTGTTGGCAGTCTCCTATGCAAGTATTAACCAGGGCTGAGCCTGCTTAGCTTCCAAGATCAGACAGGATCTGGTGCCTTTAGGGTATTTAGGTCTGGCTAAGGGAGATCACCCTACAAATCCATAAACTGCTGTTTCAGATCTTCTCTGTGGCACACACACTGGGTGTCCTTTGGAGCAGCAACTCTCTCTCAGCCTCTTTTCTCCTAACTGGCAACAGAGAGATGGCAAAACTGACCTGCCTCACAGGACTGTTATAGTCATATACATGAACAACAACGTATACATACAGTATAGCATTTCTACAGAATGGCTGTAGATGTGTCATCTTTAAAGATTAAGGCATGTCTCAGAGAAAGGGGACTCCAGCTCATCTTAAAATCCAGAAGCAAAACGCATGCCAACATTCTTTGTTGTTTTTAACAGCTGCTGGGTGCTTTTAACACTTGAAAGCAACTTTATTCTCTTCATTCAAAATATTTGCATACCACCTGGCCAGCTAATGCCCTCAGGATGGTTTCCAAATAGAAAGAGAATAAATAAATAAACAAACCAAAGGTAAGTAATTGTTGAGAGGTAAGGAGTATTGTGAAGAAAGGAGAAACGAATTCAAGCAGGGTGCACCAGCACTAACCCATTGACCCCTTCCTGCTTACTTTAGTCCTTTGCCCCCTTGCAAAATTTCTTGCCAGATTTACAGGTGCCTCCTCCTGCTCTGCCCACCACAAACCTTGCCCTCAAATATGTGTGCAAAGCTCTCCTTCGAGATTCTCGAGTGATTCGGATCCTCTTCTTGTTTTTTGGACATCTTGGACCCCCCTTTTGAAAGAAAGCAACCGATCCTCAGGCAACTGTTGTCAAACCAACGTGAAACCTCCTTGGGCTTTTTCAAGCTGCTTTCCCCTTCCACCAGCCTCAATCCAAGGTTGCCTTTCGGAGGCTTTCTCTTTCTTATGGGTCCTCTTCTACCTCTCACCCACCCCTTGTTTCGAGAGAGAAAAAGAACTAGCCCAAGTCTTTGCCTTACCTTCCGTCAAAGTCCCCTGAAGCTTCCAGGTAAAACCAGGACAGAATGATTAACCTCAGGGAGAAATCCATGTCGGGAAGACAGCAAGAGAGAGGGAAACCGGAGGCTGGGTGAGGGAGGAGAGGAGGAGGGTTGGGGGGAAGAATAGACTCGGTGCGTCTCTCCGGTAGTTTATAACAGCAGCAGGTTGGAAGGAAGAGATGCGGGAGAGGCGGCTGAGGAGAAAAAAGGCTCTGAGGGGATTCCTTCTCCGCCTCTCTGAGGCACTCCCAGCTCCAGCGCACGCTGTAAAGTGAACTGTGTGAGGGGGCCTCGGGGGCTGCTGCTAATCCTAGCTCCTGAGGGGAAAAGGAGAAGTCCACCGACAACAGGAGCAGCAGGAGGGAGCCCGTTCTCTCGTGTTCCCGTCCCCCCTCCACCACCACTCACTGAACTCTCCCGGCCTCCCTCCTTCCCTCCCTCCTTCCCTCCCTTTTCCTCCTCTGCTGGAGCGAAGGAGGCGCTGCCGCGGCCGAGCCGTAAGGCCGCCTCGCTGCCGGGAGAGGCGCCCGCGCGCGCCCTCCGCCTTCCCGCTTGGCGGCGCCGAGTTTATACAGAAGGCCTCAGGCCGTTTCCACACTAGACTGTGGTAGTGCTATTATTCCGCTTTCAACGTCCCATGGAGTGGCCCCTCCCTAAACTGCAAACCCCAGGATCCCATAGGATGTTGAAAGCCGAATAATAGCACTGTAACCGTTTAAATATTTGAAGGGATGCCAGGTAGAGGAAGGAGGGGGCTTGTTTTCTGCTGCTCCAGAGACCAGGACAAGGAGCAATGGATTCAAGCTGCAGGAAAGGAGATTCCACCTGAACCTCAGGAAGAACTTCCTGACAGTCAGGGCTGTAGGGCAGTAGAATCTGCTGCCTCGGAGTGTAGTGGAGGCTCCTTCCTTGGAGGTTTTTAAGCAGAGGCTTGATGGCCATCTGTTGGGATTGATTTGAGGGTGTTCCTGCATGGCAGGGGGTTGGACTGGATAGCCCGTCTGGTCTCTTCCAACTCTAGATTTCTATGATTCTACGATTCAGAAGAGGAGATCAACATGACAGAGCCTGGAGGAGGTTTACTGGTGTTTTGTTCTTGTAGGGTAGGGACTGAAAAGAGTTGGAAAGAGTTCCTTTTGGGGACTCCAGTTCCCAGTATGGCCCAATGGGACTGCAGGGGGGTTGTGGAGTAAATTCTGCAGTCAGCCTTCCACATTTGCGGGTTTCACTTTTGTGGATTTGATTATTCAAGGAGTGTTTGCTGTTGCCTTTGCTGCTGTCCTATGCCATTTTAATAGGGCCAGCAAGCCTTGTGAGGCAAAGGAGGCTTATGAGTCTCTATGGTGTGGGGCAGTGATGGAGGTAGCAGTTAAGCCCCACCAGCCACCCACTTCTGCTTTGTGAAGGCACCCTGATGCCTCAGAGGAATCCATGGTGGGTTGAATCTGGTGATCACGCTTTGTGTGTGTGTGTGAAATATGGTTTGGGAGGGCATAGAGCTATTCACGGTTTTTCCGCTTTGATGGGGGGCCTGCGCCTCTGACCCTAGTGAAAGAGGAGGGAAGGACTGTAATCTGAAAGGGTAATGCTTCCAAGGTCTGAGAGTGAGATTAGGCAAATAAGGAAGGAGGGCGATGGTAACGGGAATTTTGGGAGCTGTAGTCCGAACCTCAAGTCTTTCAAGATGAGGGCAAGATTTAGGGCCATTCCATCCTATAGGGTTAAGTGCTATTATTCCACTTCCAACATCCTGTGAAATTCTGGGGTTTGCAGTTTGGGGAGGGGCATTTATAATTCTCATCCAGAGAGCTCTTTGGCCTCAGTAAACTACAAACCTTAGGATTCCACAGGATGTTGAAAATGGAATACAGTAGGACCCCCATATTTGCAGGGGATTGGTTCCAGCACCCCTGCGGATACTGACATCTGCAGATAGCAGCGAATGCTCCGTCCCCCCCCTGCCCCCCACCGATCGAGGTGGTGAGGAGGTGGGATCACGCTCCTCGCTCCTTTCCTGCCTGCTGCTGCACGATCAGGCCCAGGGAGAGGGGAAGGAGGCAGCAAGGGGCGCGATCGCGTGCCCCTTGCCTCCTTCCTGCCTGCCGTCATGGCAATCGGGCTGAAACAGTCGGGCCAGGGTGAGGGGCAAGAGGTAGCGAGGAGCATGATCACATGCTCCTCACCTCTTTCCTGCCCATCAACACCGGCATTTTATTTTTTTTATTATTATTTTTTGTATCCCGCCTCTCCATATGGATCGAGGCGGCGAACAACTTACAAATAGCATGTATTTTGAATCATTTCTATACATGCCCCCAACAAGCTGGGTACTCATTTTACCGACCTGCGAAAGGATGGAAGGCTGAGTCAACCTTGGAGCCGGGCAGGATCGAACTCACAACCTTTTTGGGCTTGCAGTACTGGCATTTAACCACTGCGCCACCAGAGAGCCAACTGCGGATAACTGAATCAGCAGATAATGAATACGTGGATAAGGGGGTCATACTGTAATAGCACTATAACACTGTAGCGTGGAAAGGGCCTTAGAGAGAAAAGAGGCAGGAACAGGCAGGCTAGGGAATATCTGGAGTTGTGGTCCGAAAGGTAAGAATTCCAAGCTCAGGCACAGATTTAGAGGAATAAGTATGCAAGGGTATATTGTTTGGTATATTTGAGGGAGTGTTAGAGTGCTAGCAGGGTGCAGTGGTTTGGGTGTTGAACTAGGACTCTGGAGGGTTCAAATTCCTGCTTGGTCATGGAAATCCAAGTCACACAGGTCATACACTCTCAGCCTCAGAGAAGGGCAATGGCAAACTATCTCTAAACGAATCTTGCTAAGAAAAACCCATGATAGTCTTGTCTTAGGGTCATGATAATTTCCCCTTAGGGTTGTCGTAAGGTGGAAATGACTTGAAGACACACAATAGCAACTCTAAGGAAGTAACTCTTCCAAACTCATAGTTTGAAATTAATGAAATGAGGCAAGGCTGTGCTGGCTAGAGGATTCTCAGAGCTGTGTTCCAAAAAATAAACTCTTCCAAACTCAGACACTGCCATTAGTGAAATAAGGCAAGGTCATGCCAGTGATAATATTAACTGCTCAAATTGTTCCAGTTTTATTTTTATACCTCCAATGGGTTGAAAAATATAGATAGTTAAGAGAGTACTTGACACAGAACATCTTAGCTCATCTCACAATATCCAGTACAGATACGCTAGTCTGCATTACCACATACACCTGCTTGATTCAAAATTGCAGGTGTATACATGCCAACTTAGAAGTTAAGTCCACTGAGTTTAACAGAGGCTGCAATATCTAGTTAAGTCCATACATGGCTCCAGTCTCATCACTGGAGAAACTTTAATTGGCTAAAGCTCACTTCATGAGATACATGAGATACATAGAGTTCTATTCACCTGACAAATGTTACATGTTATACCTTCTACAATATATCCCTCTACAATAACTCGTATATTTCTATATGTATTTGATCTATTTACACATTTTATTTTACTTTTCAGTCATCTGATGTATAGCCAAGTTTACAACAGTCCTGCTCAAAATAGCCAAGTTTACAATAGTCCTGCTCAAAATAGAGGTCCCTGGATGTGTGCTGGCCACTGGTTGCTGATCCATAGAGAGATTTCAGGAGAGAAAGAAACAGTCATAACCCACAAGCAAAAACATTATACCAGTCCCTGGCATATCATGAGAAGTCACGTCTCATTAGAGAGGACAATTATGTTTGTAAGTTAGAAGGTAGGAGAAGAAGAAGATCCCATCATAGGTGAATGGACTCCATCAAGGAAGTGTACAAAGGAAGGAAATATCGCCTAGGTATATGAGTCAGCCCCCATGCAAGTTTTTCAGAGGTTTAATCATGAACCCATTTGTCAGCTGAGATTTTTATAAGAAGCCATTTCCCATGGCCTTCTGCTGAGTTGAAACATTATGTGATCAAAGAGAGGGCCTTTTTACCTACAGCCCTGAGTTTGCAAGGCTCTTGTTAACAAGGTGATTGGGGAGTCCCTCATACATAATCGTCACTATAAGTTGAAGTTAACTTGATGCCAATTAACAATACCCTGGCACTCCAGAAGGAAAAAATGTACTGGTTCCTACACTTCAAATAACCTGTGAAAGGCAATGGCTTGTACCATTATAAATGATGTATAACAGTAAAATCAACACCACTATTGTTATCACTCTCATGCTTACATAAGAGAAAGAGTTTTTCTTTTCTGTATCTGTATGTGTGAGTGATAGCAATGGAGCAAAAGACCAGAAGTAAAGTAGAAGCCTGTGAAAGTATATATAGGATAAGTGTTCAGAGAAACAACAATTGCATGAGACATGATCTCTGTAGAGAAAAGAGGACATTGAAGTTTCACGGGCTATTTGTTTATTTTATTTATTAAGATATTTCTGTACCAGTTTTCCTGCTAAAAAATCCCAGTATCAGCATTAAAATATTACAGTGTTGCCATTAAAACCCACAAAATACTATACAATCAAGGAATTTTAAAAAGTGATAAAATAAAACTTTTCATTAGAATAATTAAAACGACTAGTATTCTGTTGTTATGACGTCTGCTTTAATAGAAGAAAGTCATAATTTCCTTGTTTCATCTCTTGTCCTAAAAAATAGCATCTTCTATTTAACAATGTTTCTTTTAAAATCACGTGTTAAGTTTATTGATTTATTTAACCTACCTTTTAAATCAAAACAAAATAAACCAAACTGTACTCTGAAGGAGGAGGATGAATACAGCAAAGATGAAACAATACAGTGAAGCCAAGTAGGTAAACTGGGAAAGCCTGGTAAATTCCTTATTCTCAAAAGGATTGCCTAAATAGAGTTTCAAAACCACCTTTAAAGGTGTTGTGATCCCAGATCTTGCAGATGTCAGTGGTTCCATGAAAGGTGGCCACTGCCAGAAAAGTCAATTTGAGAGCAGCCACCAACCTGAGAGATGATGGGTCCTTTATTCATCAGAAATCTTCAACAGGAGGAAGGTAGTTGTGAAGATGCTCCATGCACTTAAATAACCCTGTATTTAAATAACCGAGGGGAGTGGAAACTCTTTACTGCTATGATATGGTTATTGTTTTTGTGTGCCTTCAAGTTGTTTCTTATGGTGACCATAAGACAAACCTATCACAAGATTTGTTCAGAGAGGTTTGCCTTTGCCTTCCTCTGAGGGTGAAAGAGCATGATTTGCCCAAGGTTGCTCAGTGGGTTTACCAAGCAGGAGGCCAAGTCGGTGTCAAAGATCTCACTTTATTAAAAGCAATGTATTTCTGTCTCATACTCTTGACAGCTGGATTTCTGTATAGAATGAGAGCCCTGATACCAATGGCGCATACATTCTAGTACAGTTTCTAGAAGCTTTGTGAAGCTGTCCATATTTTCACATATGCTGAGGTAATTTTCCACCAAGCTATTCATTTTGGGTTGATGATTTGTTTATCTATCAGGTCAGGTGTCAAACTGGCCATCTATTGTTTTCTCTTGAGTGAACAACTTATTTTCCTTTTTTATTCCAGGGAAGAACAAGACAAGGGGGATGTAACTTGCTAACTTAATAGTTTCTGGCTGAATTCCCTCATAGCCATGGCAAATATTATTACATAGAAGCCTGTATAGCCTTTATTGTTGCTAACTACCATCAAGTCAGTTTTGACATATGTTAAATGTATGTTTTCACTTAATGTGCATGCTTTTAAAAACTGCAAATTACCAATTCCCAAGCATGCTAAAAAAGTCTCAGCAGGTGCAGGGTAGGTTTGATGTTTGCAATTTTAATTTCTGAAAAGCATGTACATTAAATGGAAGATTAAATTTAGTTTTGCCTTCATGTTAGGAACAATGATGCATCTGATAAAATGGACTGAAGTCCAGAAAAAGTTTAAGCTAGACGTTTCCACTGAACTATTGCAATTCATGAATTCAAGGAACTATTG
Source organism: Ctenosaura bakeri (assembly GCA_948474755.1). NCBI lineage: Eukaryota > Metazoa > Chordata > Lepidosauria > Squamata > Iguanidae > Ctenosaura > Ctenosaura bakeri. Next base: position 122,701 of record CAOLHI010002531.1, read on the forward strand.
GAATCTCAGTCTCTTTTATTTTATATTATTTTATATTCTGACAAGCTGGAGCATGTGCAAAGAGGGCGACCAAAATGGTGAAGTGTCTGGAAGCCAGACTCTATGAGGAGCGGCTTAGGAGCTGGGTATGTTTAGCCTACAAGGGGACATGATAGCCATGTTTAAATATTTGAAGGGATGTCATATCATGTCATGTTGAGGAGGGAGCAGACTTGTTTTCTGCTGCTCCAGAGACTAGGACAAGGAGCAATGGATTCAAACTGCAGGAAGAGAGATTCCACTTAAACCTCAGGAAGAACTTCCTGACAATCAGAGCTCTTTGGCAGTGGAATATGCTGCCTCAGAGTGTGGTGGAGTCTCCTTCCTCGGAAGCTTTTAAGCAGAGGCTGGATGGCCATCTGTCGGGACTGTTTTGATGTGGGTTCCTGAATGGCAGGGGGTTGTACTGGATGGCCCCGTGGTATCTTTCAACTCTATGATTCTATGACTCTATGACAGGATGAGCTTGTACTCCTAGTACAAGAAAATAAATACAATTTGATAGGCATCACTGAGACCTGGTGGGATGAGTCTCATAACTGGAATATAGGAATAGAGGAGTATAGCCTATTTTGTAAAAATAGACCAAACAAGAAAGGAGGAGGAGTAGCCTTGTATGTCAAGGATGTTTTCACCTGTGAAGAGATCCAGGACTTAAACCCAGAAAGCCAGGTCGAGAGCATTTAGGTAAGAATTAAGGCAGCGAGAAACAATAGGGATATTCTGGTGGGGGTTTACTACAGACCTCCAACCCAGGCTGAGGACTTGGATGACGCCTTCCTCAACCAAATGACTGCACATTCGAAGAGGAGAGATACAGTAATAATAGGAGATTTCAATTACCCGGATATATGCTGGCAGTCAAACTCTGCCAAGACAGCAAGGTCCAGCAAGTTTCTTGCTTGTCTTGCAGACAACTTCATGGTCCAGAAGGTGGAAGAGGCCACAAGGGGATCAAATATTCTAGATCTGGTCTTGACCAACAGGGATGACCTTGTTAATGAGGTAGAAGTGGTTGGATCTTTAGGGGGGAGTGACCATGCCCTGTTGGAATTTAGCATTCAGTGGGAAGGAGAAGATAAGTGTAGCCAGACACTCATCTTAGATTTTAAAAAAGCGGACTTCTGTAAACTTAGGGAGCTGCTGGCTAGAATTCCGTGGTCAGGAATAGTGAAAGGGAAAGGAGTTCAGGAGGCATGGGAGTTCCTTAAAAAGGAGATACTGAAGGCACAGTCTAAAACGGTGCCAATAAGGAGGAAAAATGGAAGGCATCTGAAGAAACCAGAATGGTTAACTAAAGAACTCTCAGCTGAGCTAAGAGTCAAGAGAAACATGTACAGGAAATGGAAGAAGGGGGAAACCACCAAAGAAGAATTTAAGCAAGTAGCTAGGAGATGTAGGGAGGAAGTCAGAAAGGCTAAAGCACAGAACGAACTTAGGCTGGCCAGAGACATTAAAAACAATAAAAAGGGTTTTTTTAAATATGTCCGCAGCAAAAAGAAAAAGAAGGAGACAGTAGGGTCGCTGCGCAGAGAAGATGACGAACTACTCACAGGGGGGAGAGAAAAGGCAGAACTACTTAACACCTTCTTTGCCTCCGTTTTTTCCCAGAAGGATACAAGCACTCAACCTGGCGGTTGGGGAGCAGGGGAGGAAGCAGAGGAAATGAGGCACATAATAAGTAGAGAGGTGGTACAGGAATACCTGGCCACATTGGATGAATTCAAGTCTCCAGGGCCAGATGAATTGCATCCTAGGATATTAAAAGAGCTGGCAGAGGTCATTTCGGAACCGCTTGCTATAATTTTTGAGAAATCTTGGAGGACAGGAGAAGTTCCAGTAGACTGGAAGAGAGCAAATGTTATCGCCATCTTCAAGAAGGGAAAAAAAGAGGACCCAAATAATTATCGCCCAGTCAGCCTGACATCAGTACCCGGAAAGATCCTGGAGCAGATCATTAAGCAGTCAGTTTCTAATCATTTAGAAAGCAATGCGGTAATCACGAGAAGTCAACATGGATTTCTCAAAAATAAGTCATGCCAGACTAATCTTATCTCTTTTTATGATAGAGTTACTAGCTTGATAGATGAAGGGAATGCTGTGGATGTAGCATACCTTGATTTCAGTAAGGCCTTTGACAAAGTTCCCCATGACATTCTTGCAAAGAAGCTAGTAAAATGTGGGCTGGACAAGGCTACTGCTATTTGGATTTGTAATTGGTTGACCGACCGAACCCAAAGGGTGATCACGAATGGCTGCTTTTCATCCTGGAGAGAAGTGACTAGTGGGGTGCCACAGGGTTCTGTCCTAGGCCCAGTGCTGTTCAATATTTTTATCAATGACTTGGATTAGAGGGCATGCTTATCAAATTTGCAGATGACACCAAATTGGGAGGGGTTGCTAATACGCCAGAGGACAAGATCAAAATTCAAAATGACCTGGATAGATTGGAGAGCTGGGCCAGGGCAAACAAAATGAAATTCAACAGAGAGAAATGTAAGGTCCTACACTTAGGTAGAAAAAATGGAATACAGAAATATAGGATGGGGGACACGTGGCTGGATAGCAGTACGTGTGAAAGGGATTTAGGAGTCTTCATAGACCACAAGCTGAACATGAGTCAGCAGTGTGATGCGGCAGCCAAGAAAGCCAATGCAATTCTCGGCTGTATCAATAGGAGTATGGTGTCTAGATCGAGGGAGGTACTGGTACCACTCTACTCTGCTTTGGTTAGACCCCATCTTGAATACTGTGTCCAGTTCTGGGCACCCCAATTCAAGAAGGATATTGACAAGCTGGAGCAAGTCCAGAGGAGGGCGACCAAAATGGTGAGAGGCCTGGAAGACATGCCCTATGAGGATAGACTTAGAGAGCTGGGTATGTTTAGTCTGCAGAAGAGGAGGTTAAGAGGGGACATGATAGCCATGTTTAAATATTTGAAGGGATGCCATGTAGAGGAAGGAGGGGGCTTGTTTTCTGCTGCTCCAGAGACCAGGATAAGGAGCAATGGATTCAAGCTGCAGGAAAGGAGATTCCACCTGAACCTCAGGAAGAACTTCCTGACAGTCAGGGCTGTCCGGCAATGGAATCTGCTGCCTCGGAGTGTAGTGGAGTCTCCTTCCTTGGAGGTTTTTAAGCAGAGGCTTGATGGCCATCTGTCGGGATTGATTTGAGGGTGTTCCTGTATGGCAGGGGGTTGGACTGGATGGCCTGTGTGGTCTCTTCCAACTCTACATTTCTATGATTCTATGATTCTATGATTTTGAATAATCATGCAAGGTACTTTCTGTGGTTTTATAGCAGTATGTGAAGACAAAAGAATGCAGAGGTGAATAGCAGGTGGCAAATAACTGCTCAGTGAAAAACCTCTTGATTTCCAATGGATATGACATCAGCCATATTCAGTGATTCCTCAAGTGTGTAAATATAGGGAGGAGGGGGAGTGCAATAACTTTGCCCCTTCCTTCTCCAGTTCTGACACCTTCCTGTCTTACGTGTGTAGGGTGACAATCTGAAGGAGCAAGTCTCACATTAAGGATTTTCAAGTTACATGGACACATACGGTGGAGGCTTTCCACTTCCTGTGTAGAAGGCAATGGAAGTGGCAGTGCAGTGAGGTGAACCGAGAACATTCTCCATTTTTGACTGTTTATTATACACACTTAAGGAAAATGGCTGAACAGAACCATTGTCTCTGATAGTGTGTGTGTGTGTGTGTGTGTGTGTGTATGTATATATATATATATATAGAGAGAGAGAGAGAGAGGGAGAGAGGGAGAGGGAGGGAGAGGGAGTATATATATATATATATGTATATATATGTATGTGTGTATGTGTGTGTATATGTATGTATATACCCATATATATATATGGGTATAGTAGTTGTTCCACCACAGATATTGATGAACTACTAGTACCACCATCATTTCAAACCATTGGCCCAGGTATTGGAGACCAGTACCTGGAGGGCCACAGTTTCTCATCCATGGTATAGGAGGAAGATATCACCCCCATATGTACTATTGTTCTTATTCCAGAGGAACCATGGAAGAAGGTGGTGAAAATCCAATGCGTTTAGAGGTAGCACACTTCTGCTTACTAGTTGCTCAGAATGACGAGATACTTTTATTTTGAACTTCTATGAACATCTAGTGAAAGATTAGACACCTCGTGTAGGCCATATGTTGCTGGAATGCCATAACCACCAGAGCCAATGATGAGGCGTGCCGAGAACTGAGGTTCAGCACCTGGAAGGATACTAATTGTCAGCCACTGATCTGGTGGAAATTACGGGTTGAATGAGAAGTGTGTGTCTTGTTCATCAAGGCAATCATATTCTTACCACCTCCACAGCAAATAATTCTATGGATAAGCAAGTCAGTTCAACTCATGAGCTCTTAGTACATTTTAGGAAAAGATCTGATCCCTATAGAAGTTGAACTTTGGCCTTCATCGGATAAATTTGGTAGGATTGTTTAATCGGTCTTCATAATATATACTTTTGCCACTAAACATTCTCAGAATGAAAGTTAAGAGTTAAAAATAAAACATGAAAAGTGGCTTGACCTTTTTTTGTGGAGCAAAAAGGACGAATGCCTTGAAAGCCACTTACTAATTTGGAAACATATCCATGGAATTATTTGCTAATACACCCTAAACAATAATCCTAGTTGAAACATACTATCTGAAGGGGTTAAAAATAAATAACCAACCCAGAAAGCACACAGATAAGCAGATGAAATTACAAGCTGTGTGGGTTGGGAAACCATGTAGTAATTTAAACACAAGTTCAACTTGTTGATGTATTGTGATGAACAAATGCAGAGAATGTCAAAGGGAGAGAAAAAAACTGAAATCATATGCTATATTAATTATACCAAGTCTAGTCAGAATAAATTCATCCAGGGCGTGTTTGTCAGTACAGCACAGGATGATTAGTAAACAGCAGTGGTTAGATGAGATGCTGGGAGTTTCCTAACCATTCTGATAGTAATGCATAGAAATATATTCAAGTAAGTATAGCTAGGATCATGCATATTTGGGAAGACGCACATGAAAAAAGTGTAGTATTGAGGATGTTGTACCAGGCAAGTGAATCACATTCAGAAGTTACACTGGCAATAGTTGCTCATGCTTTTTTTCTACAAGATAACGCAAGATTATTTCTTGTCCAAAAAAAAGAAAGAAAGAAAGAAAGAAAGAAAGAAAGAAAGAAAGAAAGAAAGAAAGAGAAAAGGATTGTGACAAGGGTCTTTTGGGCTGCTAGTATCCATATCCCATGGTGTCCACAGGAAGTCTTCTATTTAACATTTCAGTGTTAAATTGCTCTTGTACAACTTGGGCAGCCTGCAACCTAACTGGAAGATATTCTCCCATGTGTAATCTACTAAAGAATTTTCACTGGTCACCCAGACGTGATTTTCTACAGCCATGTTGTTCACAGTTGCTGGCTGATCTCCAGACTTTCCACTAGTGAAATGTCATTACCAGTGCATATCTATGAGCCATTTTTCTTAGCTAGCTGCTCTTCTCTCCTCTTCCCCATTCAGTATGTGAGCTGTGTGAATGAGTTGACATTGTACAGTGCTCCTATGGTTGATGCCAAAATTAAACATTTGCCTCCTCTGCTGCATGACTACTCACCTTTAAAAACATCTTCTGATTAATGTCAAGAACCATTTGTCATATTAATAATGTCTGTATACTAGCTGGCTTTGTAATCCAAGTACACTGTAATTTGTCACATAAATAATAATGGAATAGAACAATTGGACAGAGCAGAGCTTTTAAGGTTTCTGATGTGGGGTACTGGCAAAAATATTTTCCCCAATGTACCAAGGGTCAGCAACATATTTGTTCCCATTGGCTACATTTCTTTCTTTCTTTCTTGGACATTCTAGGCACTGGCAGCTGATGGCTCAGAATGTGGCACTGGTCCACATACCGTTACTTCGACTAGCACTGGGATAGGGGCTATGGTGATGTATGGCATGTTCACTTTTGTGCTGAGTTTTAAAATTATTGTCATTTTTCTCAATTCTCATAATTCCATAGTAAAAAGTTCTAGTGTGTTCTAGAAGTCTCCCAACTGATTTTTGTTTGACTCTTCCTGTTTATTCATAACCTGTGAGCGCAATCCTCTTACAGTAGTGAATTACACCAGCATTCCTCATCCAGATGCTAGTAAAGTATGTTAGATTGCAAGCCCCACACTCACCAGTCAGGCTGATTTACATTTACACCGTTTCTCAGTATCTCCCCAACAGCCCCTTGGCAGCTATGATCCACCAAATTTAATACTTTGGCATCAGTTTTTAAGCCATTTTGCCCAACTTACAAAATAAAAATGTTTTTCAGCTCTTTAGACATATATTTATCTGTGGTAAGTCAAACACAGGAGAAGATTCCCATTTTCCTGCAGGTTTGTCTTGTAAATACCATATTTAGAGCCAGGAAAAGATAGCCAAGACTCTATTTCAATCAGGAGTTCCACAGTTATCAACAATGTAGCAGAAGAGAATTAACTCCCTGTGTCTTCCTTCATTATCAACACCAATTAAAATGCCAGAGCTAAAACAATATATCAACAAGTAGAGAAAGTACGAAGATAAAATGAGACTAGGGAGTGGCTCAAGGATAAAAAACTAAAAGCAATAAAAAGCAGGCTGGCAAGAAGAAATAAGAAATATAAAAAAGGCAAAACAATGGGTAAAATAATCAGAATATCAAACAGAGATTACTTCCCTGCCGCCATCTTGGCTCCTTCTCCGCACTCCACATATTTATCTAAAACTGTGACTTCTGTGTATATAACCTTTGAAGCAGTAAGCTTCTGAAACTCCAAAATAGTGAATTCGTAGAGTCATAAAACTGTAGAGTCTAAACCTCCAAAGAAGCAAAAACCAAATTTGCTTCAGCCCATACTAGGCAACCTTCAAATAGTTGGAAGATGTGATTGCAGGTGGCATGTTTGTAAGTTTTGCATATGTATGATTTGTGATTTTTAAAACAATTAGTTTAAAATGTTTCTGGCATGGCCTGTGCAATCTGTGGGGTAAATTGGGAGTTATTTAATAAATTTTTACAGTAATATACAGTGTTTGTAGACTTATAAAACTATTTTTTCTTTATTTTTTAAAATTTCTTGACTGGTTAAAAACCTTTTCATGAAGCCAAGAAGCACATCTTATGTCAGACACTCTCAAAGGGAGGTCAAAATTGTCCTGGAACTGCAGAGGTTCTGAATGCTGTGGCCAGACCACTGACTGGGGATGGTTACAGGGAACACATCACTCCCATCCTGCTACTAGTTTCTTGCAGATTATATGCATGAGAGAGATTAAATTTGGCATGGTTATGTTAGTAATTTCCTTTTTAAGAACTGTAATTAATCAGCAGGAATAGACTGCAAACAGTTAACCTATTTCCTAGGGATGTTAAACTAGAATTGTTACTGTAACATTAGCTGCAAGATCCAAGTGCAATCCTATGCATATCCATTCAGAACAAAATTCCAGCAAATTTATTCCCACATAACTGTGGACAGATTAACTGAATGTTCCAGGGGAAACACCCTCAGTAATATCTTACATGCATTCATCTGCATCTAACTGGCTTAGAGGTCACAACAGAAAGCCACTGTGGGCTTCAACTGATCAGTGCATTTCTTGTACCAGTTTTGCTAGATTTACGTATGTCACTTACTGATTTCTAAAATGAAACTTCTAAAAGTTTTAACTTCTAAAACAAGACTACCACAAAATGTCAGAAAGAACATCTTTAATGTCTTGTATTCCATTTCCTGTTACAGGAACACATTAAAAAAAATCCCCAGAAAAAAATATATGCCCTTTCTTCTGTTAGAATTAATCTTTGCTGATGTAAAATAGGCACTTCTTGTTGATTAACTAAAGCTGCAGCAGGTTGACCTACCAAATTTATATAATCAAGGTTGCAGTTCCACACACCATTACCTGGGAATAAGCTCCACTGGGACATTGTTCCAGAGGAAACATTCATAGGATTCTACTCTAAAGCTTGCAGATCTACAACAATCTACAATAATAACTACCCCGAAGAAAAACCGACAAGACAGATCTTGTTCACACTTAGCACCATGTAATGTGACAGATGCAGAAGCCAACGAGCTCTAGAATCTTCCGAACGCTACCGCGCAGGCACGAAAGCTCCTATTGTATGAGGCACAGAGACCACGAAGAAGAAATGCATTGACCAAGTGGTAACAAATTACTTAGTATTCTGTGATCTATTTTTCAGAAAAATATCTCTTTTCAAAAAAAGAATAATGTCTTTTTATGGAGTAAAAGGCTGCACAAAAAACGTGTAACTAGATTTTGAAAAAGAGAGACTGAGCTGGTTTCATTCTGCAGTTGGATACCCCTGTTGGTACTGTTAAACTGGATGAGCACAAAAGAAATTGCAAAGTATGTTTTTATACTGGAAAAGCTTATCTTCACAGAAAAAGCAATCATCTTTTCAGCAACGGAGCTTTATTTTTCCTCTCTTCTTTTCTCTCTCTCTCTCAATTTTTGAAAAGAAAGTTATTATTTGCTATTACCATACAGGAAGATGAACATTTTGAGATGGTCTGCTCTGAGAACCAGCTGCCATTTAATCACACATTTCAAGCAGGATTTAGGAAGCTCTGCAAGGCAATCCCACTGCCAAAATCTTTCCCCTCTACTTCCTTTTTCTGGAGACAATGGATTCAAGATGTGCAGTGTCTGTTTCCAAGGCAAAGTTTAATATCTCAAATATTACTAAACTTTAAACACATGGCTTGATTACTGGTTCCATTTGATCAGAAAAGACTTTGAACTAGATTGGGACACCCACTATCAAGTTATTCTTTGGAGAACATGTTTCTGGTTCCATGGATATCACTTGGACAGAGTAGTTGCTTCCTTCTGCATTCCAAGCCCGGTCCAGATCCACTAGTCCCATACAATGTTTACCTGCAACATAAGAACACGTACAGGCTAGGTGAACTCCTCCCTGATTATTCTATACAAAATTCTATTCTATATTAGCTTGGCATTGATCATAGTAGTTACAGTACCAGTAATACCTTAGCCAGTGGCTATATGTTACTTCCTCCTTCCACTAACGCCTACTGCACTCCTTAAAACCTGGTCTTGAAAACTAGGAAGTTTTCTAGAGCCAGTTTTCAGATGGCACTGAGGACTGAAGAAGGAAGGAGGGATGTTCCATTTTGCTGATGTTACAATGCCAGCTCTGTATTCAATTTACACCTAGTTAACAATCCAAATCGTCCTTTGCTTTAACTTTATTAATACAACATTTAAAATTTTCCTAATCTGGTAACTTCTAATACATCTGAAAGGTCTCCTTATGTTATGAACAGAAAAGAATTGTTAACAAAACAGAGATTAAGAGATTATGGAATAATACACACATGATCTTCACCTGTTAAGCACAACATGAAGAGTGTGTTTGTAGGGTCACAGTGGTAGAAGGCAAACAGAAATGTAACATCTTCCTCCTAATGTCACTGATTGAAAAAGAACTTTAAGCAGGACAGAGGTGCTAAAAAACTAGATATGCCAATATTTCCTTTTACCATTTTTTTTAAAAACTTGTTATGTGCCGTTCTGAAACTGCTTTATAAATTTTAATATAAATGAATTGATGCATAATTCATGGTTCATCTCTGGTGAGCTTTCTACTGTAGGAGAAACCATTATATGACAGATTATATCCAGTAGTGCAAAACCCAGTATGCTCCACACAGAAAGAGAGGTAAGATAATATCTGATCAGGAATTATCACTAGCATCTGTACTTTTTTTTTCTTTTAAACCAACTAATTTCTAAGTAACCCCTTGTCTAATTTATACTTTGTATGTCCACTTTTGCCACAGCTTTCTGTAAAATAACGTTTAAATGCAGGATTTTGCGGAAAATATGAGCAAAATATCCCATTGTTATCCAGTATAAATCATCTCCCTTAAACTATTTCAAATTTATTAATACTGCGTTTGTTTAAAAGGGAAAAAGATGCATATAAAACCATGTACCTATGAAGGGTTACACAGTACTTCATTACATTGTTATCCAAATTATATATAGAAAGGACTGACAAAAAACGAGTCAAAGGATAGTGGGAAAGCAATTGTTGCTGTATTCCTTTATCTAAAAATAATGTTTGGTTGGAAATATTATTAAAATATTAAAATAAAAGAAGGTATATGATAATGAACATTCTAACAGCACAGTCCTATGCTGATATGTAAGTCACATTATATGGAATGGACTCTATTCCCAGGTGGGCCTCAGCATGATTACAGCAACACTGTACCTTGTGAACCATCTCACTATTAGAGTCTCCCTTTAAGAGGCCATGTGGTTTATGTTAATCTGATCTGACCTTTATCCTAGTCATCTGAAAACAAAACTTAATCCACACCAACCACACATGCATTAGCAAATTTAAAAGGTGAAGAAAGATGACTGAAATGGAAAATATTTTTTTCATGGAGAGGATAAGCCTGATGTCAAGTACATCCTTACAAGAAACAATGAGAAGAATAAAAATACCATGGGTTTACAAGTATCTGCTCTATCTACTTTGTCGTTGAAGGGAAAAGGCACTATAAAGTGTTGTGGCATCCATTTTACCTGAAAATGCTGAGTCGGCATTTAGATATTCATTCATATCCATCCACTCCACCCTTGCGTTTCCTTTCCATATCACCAGAATACTGGTAAAAATACCTACTCCCATCTAGGGGAATAACAACTTGAACTTGCAGCTGTGACCCTGACAGAACATCTTCCTTTTCAGATACATGGGTAGCTTTAAAGTCTTGCCAGTTTTATTGGAAGGGAAAAAAAGAAAAATTATCTAAAATCATCAGTGCTTCCTATTGACGCTTATCCACAGAAGCAATATTTTAATATTACAAATACACTGACATCACTTATTCTACCTCCATGATGTGTTACAAATAGAGTCTATATGTACTACCAAACTTTATTTTGTCTCCTATTTATTGCAAATTGTGTGCCTTCAAGTTGTTTCCTACTTACAGCAACCCTAAGGCAACCTATCACAGAGTTTTCTTGGCAAGATTTATTCGGAGGGGTTGACCTTTGCCTTCCTCTGAAGCCGAGTGAGTGTGACTTGCCCAGGGCCACCTAGTGGGTTTGCAAACCCTGTTCACCAGAGTCATAGTCCAATGCTAAAACCACTACAACACTCTGGCTCTTTTTATCCCAAATACTGTACTTTTATTTTGAATATTTGTATCCTGCTTTTCATTCAATAATATAATCAGTAAAAACAATAGCAAATTAATAAACTAGTTTTAAAAAACAAGTCAGAACAGCATAAAACAGAACAGCATAAAAACCTACCAACAGCTTTTCCCCCCTTTCACTTCCACTTTCACTATCTTATAAAGTCTTCCGTTCAATTCAAAGACTAAGCATCTCTCTATGGAGAAATGGGCATGTTCTCTTTTCACACAACATAAAGCATGACAGAAGACAGAAATTTGAATATAGCTGCTTTTTGCTGATTCTAGTAAGATGGAAATAAAAGTTTATGATGGCAGAGGGGAAATTTGACAGAAGTATTGTACACTAATAAACATGTGGGAAAATAAGAATTTAGAGCTAGGACTGCAACTGTTCAATGATGTACATATTCTGGACAAAAAAGGGCATCTGGGGAGTCTAGCTTAATGAAAATACAAAAGCTGTCACAGCAGCTGTTTGGCCTGTTAATTTACTTTATTTATTTATTTATTTTGTATCCCGCCTCTCCATATGGATCGAAGCGGCGAACAACTTACAAATAGCATGTATTTCGATACATTTCTATACATGCCCCCAACAAGCTGGGTACTCATTTTACCGACCTGCGAAAGGATGGAAGGCTGAGTCAACCTTGGAGCCTGGCAGGATCCAACTCACAACCTTGTGGCTTGCAGTACTGGCATTTAACCACTGTGCCACTCTCACCCTGGAGCATCAACAAGAGTATAGAATCATAGAAATGTAGAGTTGGAAGAGACCACACGGGCCATCCAGTCCAACCCCCTGCCATGCAGGAACACCCTCAAAGCACTCCCAACAGATGGCCGTCCAGCCTCTGCTTAAAAACCTCCAAAGAAGGAGACTCCACTACACTCCGAGGCAGCGTATTCCACTGCCGGATAGCCCAGGAATTTCTTTCTGAGGTTCAGGTGGAATCTCCTTTCCTGCAGCTTGAATCCATTGCTCCTTGTCCTGGTCTCTGCAGCAGCAGAAAAAAAGCCCTCTCCTTCCTCTACATGGCATCCCTTCAGATATTTAAACATGGCTATCATGTCCTCTCTTAAGCTTCTCTTCTGCAGACTAAACATACCCAGCTCTCTGAGTTTATTCTCATAGGGCATGGCTTCCAGGCCCCTCACCATTTCGGTCGCTCTCCTCTGGACTTGCTCCAGCTTGACCATGTCCTTCTTAATTGGGGTGCCCATAACTGGACACAGTATTCAAGATGAGGTCTAACTAAGGCAGAGTAGAGTGGTACCAGTACCTCCCTCGATCTACACACCATACTCCTATTGATGCAACCGAGAATTGCCTTGGCTTTCTTGGCTGCCGCATCACACTGCTGACTCATGTTCAGCTTGTGGTCTATTAAGACTCCTAGATCCCTTTCACACGTACTGCTATCCAGCCATGTGCCCCCCATCCTATATTTCTGTATTCCATTTTTTCTACCTAAGTGTAGGACCTTACACTTCTCTCTGTTGAATTTCATTTTGTTAGCCTTGGCTCAGCTCTTCAATCTGTCCAGGTCATTTTGAATTTTGATCCTGTCCTCTGGCGTATTAGCAACCCCTCCCAATTTGGTGTCATCTGCAAATTTGATCAGCATGCCCTCTATTCCTTCATCCAAGTGATTGATGAAGATATTGAACAGCACTGGGCCCAGGACAGAACTCTGTGGCACCCCACTAGTCACTTCTCTCCAGGATGAAGAGCAGCCATTGGTGAGCACCCTTTGGGAACGGTCAGTCAACCAGTTACAGATCCACCTGACAGTAGCCCTGTCCAGCCCACATTTTACTAGCTTCTTTGCAAGAATGTCATGGGGAACTTTGTCAAAGGCCTTACTGAAATCGAGATATGCTACATCCACAGCATTCCCTTCATCTATCAAGCTAGTAACTCTGTCATAAAAAGAGATAAGATTAGTCTGACATGACTTATTTTTGAGAAATCCATGTTGACTTCTCGTGATCACCGCGTTGCTTTCTAAGTGATTAGAAACTGACTGCTTAATGATCTGCTCCAGGATCTTTCCGGGTACTGATGTCAGGCTGACTGGGCGATAATTATTTGGGTCCTCTTTTTTTCCCTTCTTGAAGATGGGGACAACATTTGCCCTCTTCCAGTCTGCTGGAACTTCTCCTGTCCTCCAAGATTTCTCAAAGATTATAGCAAGCGGTTCCGAAATGACCTCTGCCAGTTCTTTTAATATCCTAGGATGCAATTCATCTGGCCCTGGAGACTTGAATTCATCCAATGCTGCCAGGTATTCCTGTACCACCTCTCTACCTATTATGTGTCGCATTTCCCCTGCTTCCTCACCTGCTCTCCAACCACCAGGTTGAGTGCTTGTATCCTTCTGGGAAAAAACTGAGGCAAAGAAGGTGTTAAGTAGTTCTGCCTTTTCTCTTCCCCCTGTTGGTAATTCAAGAGTAGTTTCTCCCAACCTGGTATCATCCATATATTTTGCACCTCATCCTCCAAAATCTCTGGCCACTGTTCATGCTGGATGTGACTGATACGAACTGTAGACTCAACTACTGATGGGCAATACATGTCAGTATCTGGGGCAGAGGGAATGAGGCAACTGGAAGGTGGGTTTAAGGAAATGAAGATATAATATGTAGTTCTGCCTAGCTGAACCTTGTGCTATGCCTTCCTGCCTTTGAGCATGTAACATATAGGAGCCCTGTCCCAATGCCAAGCTGGTAACACGAGAGAAAATCTGCATTAGACCCAATATGTAGGAAGGGATCTGCACAAATACTTTCACCCCTTTTGTAACCATCCTCATGAAAATTAGGCAACACTTTTGCAGGAGAGAATGGTAGCTTTATCATGTTCATGAAAGTGTTTTGGCTCTTTCCATGTATTTGTTTTATTTCAATTCATTTCTAGTCTGTGTTTTAACTAAATTTAGGTCTCCAAATCTCAGGCTGACAGAGCAGTGGGACAGAAAAGAGGTTGTGTATTGGGAATTTTTCAGTTCACAGATCACACATTTGGCAGCTACAGTGCAGCTTTCAATGATACCAGAAAAGGCATTAGTACATTTCCCAAATTCTAGCATCTCCTGTATTGGGTCGTAAAGAACAGGTGAATAAAGAATGATAAATATACCATGGCACAACACATTCAATCCTAGATTTGTACTGAGCATCAACAAAAAACTATTTTACTGTTATCTATAAGGATTTCAGGCTATGTGTTCTAAGAAACCAAGATGTTAATTCCCTTTTGATAAACGTATCAGAACTACCCATTTATAGTATGCTAAGCACACCACCAAGTATAGTATATGTAATCTACACAACAGCTGCTCTATAGAAGAGCATACCTATTTGCCTGCGTTCAGGAGGAAGCTGGACAGCTGTCTGATCAGCAAATCTGCAGAGAACCATGTGCTCCTAGAATGAAAAACAAAAACAAAACACAAATAGTCACAGGAATCTTCTATTACATTCTTCCAAAATAACTATTTTATTAGCAATGCCCAGGAAATTATATATGTTTGAAGAGCCAAATATTGACTGCACTGACAGAGCTTCATCTAGATAGTCCTCTGTATTCCAGCTCTGGGTTTCTATGAACAGAGTGGCCTATTTTGTCATGAAAAGTCCTTGATTGTTCATTTAGCATGGAATTATTTTTTGAACACCAACGAAAAGGTTATTTAGCCAACATCTCAGATGTCCCATGTAGCCTGTTGTAACCCGTTATGACACCAGAGTGTTCCAAACTTTTCATGTTGGTGACACACTTTTTAGACATGTGTCATTTTGCAACACAGTAATTCAGTTTTACTAGCAAACCAGAGGTTAAACTAACCCTTTATAAGAGGTATAGACACATACATAAATTGTAATAACAGAATTACAAGAAACAAAATTCTTACTTAGAAATTTATCTATTTTAGGGGTAATTCAACTGCAATTTAAGTAACTAAACATGAAAATAACAGCACTGGCACTCCACTCCTGCAGTGATAAAGAGAGTGAACAATCCTGTTTGTCACACACCTACAAACAGGCGGCTTTTCATTGAGCCGCCACGCCATTCATGTTTGCTTCCACTGTTTCAACCTATTATGCATGCACAGTACCCAGAGGCATATCTAGGGTGGAGTGGGCCTGCTGCTGCCCTTGTGAGGTCTTTCTTGGCCTGGGCCATCAGCAAGAGAGGCAGCCCCTCCACCTGAATCTGGCTCACTGCCGCCACCCTCACTGGGGTCTTTCTTGGCCCAGGGCGGTGACAGCGACACACCTACACACTTCAGCCAACACACTAACGTATCACAACGCAGTTTGAAAAGCTCCGTACTACAGTCTCTTTCTGCATTTTGCTTCCTTGCTCAACTTACTATAACTTCATTGTTCCCTTACCTTTATGTTCCACAAGTATGTAAGGTTTGCTAGGGGGAGATTTTGTAGCTGTGCCCAGTTGGGCAATGGGGATATTAGAGACTGGGCATCTCACTGAGCCTTTAAATCTTGTCTGACTCTATGATTTTCCTGGGATTTGTGACTATGAAAGAGGTGATACAACTAGAGGATTACTTTGGAATGATTCAGACTAGATTCTACTTAAGAGTCCAGGAGCAGACTTATACAGTGGAAATTCAGTTCAGAAAATAAAGCTTTCCCAACTCTATTTTTTTTTTTCGGTCACAGTGGAGGTTTTCCAAGCAGTTTAGTTTGTTGTGATCTATAATTCTTGGGCATGATATTAAAAGCCAGTGCAACTCATCTGCCAGACAATTCAAGGATAAAATTGATTGTATATACCCCGATGTTAACGCCACAATTTTTGCATGTAAATAATACTCACCAGTTTTCTTCTCCACATCCAGAAACAGCATCTCAACATACTGAGATATCCCACTGAAAAACTGGTCAACCACTATAAGATTCCTCCCTCTCATTTTTGGATTCCTTTGTAAAAATCTCATTTGCACAGAAAATCAGAGTGTTTTCCACAAAAAATGTTTTTGCACAGAAACTTTGTTGTGCAAAACATCCTGTTTTCTAGGCAAAAACACTGTGATTTTTGCATAAATGAAATTTGGGGGGGAATTCTGAAATGTGAAATATAATGAAAAATGTGCAAAAATTTTTGCGATCTCACCAGGCAGGAAGAAAATCTTTATTATTGGGTACAAGAACAAAGTAAATGAAGATTTACATATCTACTGAATTCTTTCTCTCTGCCTGGGTATTTGGAGGTTTAGTTTCAATTGTTATAGTCTAACGATATAAACAGGACCCTTGGATATGTTCCTCAGACTCTTTCTCTGCTTATTTTTGCCCTGCATCATTAATATGTACAGGAGGTTGTAAATACTGACCGGAATCAAGAGACTATAAATATTTCACTTAAGAAGGCAGTTGTTTGTACACCCACTTCTGAAGAAGTTTTTGAACCCAAATGCTATGATACAAAATGCAGTCAGGATCTGAGAGGAAAATTATACTGATGGCTTTGATGGACAGCCTGCTTTATAAGAGACTAGAGGCACGTACTCTTCTTTTATTATTCTAGATTTCTTAGTTGTATTCAGTGCCACTGAGCATGGTATCATTTTGTACTGGATGTTAGGGTACTGTATTACAGTTGTTTCACTCAGATGTAATTGACAGACAGAACAACATGGGGCTTGAGGATGCCTCCTAAACCTCATGGCAGTTAAACAATGGGATTCACAACTATTTATTAGGAAGGGGAAACCTCCAGCCTTTGAGATGGACATTGTCTCCCTGGAAATCCCTGTTTGACATGCCAGCTTCCTTGGTGACTGCTCAAGTGCCTGTGTACACATACCCAACTTGAACCTATATTACCACTCCACCCTTGTTGCAAATAGAAGTTTGAAGTAGAGCATAAATTGAAGAGATGGGGAAATATTAATCCTCCTTTAGTGCCAGGTCTCTGACACAATTTGGCCTCTTTTTACTACTTTAAAGTCACAAAAATAGACCAAAATAAAAACATTTGAAAAATCCAAACCAAACAATAACCTAATAACAAAAAACAAAGGAAAGATTGACCCTGGGACTCATGTATGTTTATGTGTGTCCTTTCTCTCTCAGGTGCATCATGTCACTTGTGTGCTGTTTGCTTACATCTGACTCATGCAGTTTCATCAGTACAGGTGAAAATGAGGTTGCCAAGGTTCTGATAGCCTGGAATGACACCACAGACATGTAATGTTGCCTTATCAAAGAAAGATGGTATACGCAGCCATTGAATCAGGCTAGAAGAACCGACCTATCCTTCATGGTGAACTATTATCATAACCATGTTATGATCAATTCTGAATACAATACTATATAATATACTTTAACTAGGCAAGACTTTAGGGATGGTTAGGCTTTCCCAGGGCACAAAATGTGCCAAGAAAAGGAAAGAAAAGACTAAAGCTGTGATAGTGCTTTTGCTGACAGCTGTACTACTTATGACAGCTGCAATTTCAAGCACCAAGTCACTACAATCAGAACCATTTTAGAACTGTACATCTTGACAGAGCCGCCTGTAACATGAGATGGAGATAAGTATGTGAGAACACAAAACACTTTCATATGGAATTTTGGCAATATCATTTGCAAAGAATAAATCTTTCTAAGTGAGTGAAAATACGGCAATGTTCATAATTCTGTGTGTTTTCTGAACAATAAAGTTCTTAAATCTGTAGGATTTAATTAGATTTTTAGTTTTCAAATTATACTATTTGGAGATTGCGTTCATGGCTTTAGCTATGTCATAAGTGAAGATGAGGCTCTGAGGTCATAAGAATTGCAAGCAATAAGAAGACAAAAGAGCAGGCAGGGGTAGAGTACTAAAGCTGCCATCCACAATCTGATGATCTCTAGATATTTTGATTACAACTCCCACCCAACCTGATCATTGACCATGTTGGTTGAGATGATGGGAACTGTAGTCAAAATATTTGGAGGAAAGGTGTTTTTTCATGATTTAAAACTCAAACAGTCTTTTTTTTAAAAAAAAATAAATAAATAGCGTATTTATAAACTGTGGGAAGCATTTCTTTAACTTACAGCTAGGTCACTGAGAAAGAATATTCCTTGGAAGCTGTAGAGAGCCACTATGGCATAGTGGTTTGAGTGTTTGACTCTAGAGACCACGATTTGAACACCCACTCAGCCAGCTACTGGGTGACCTTGAGTAAGTCACACTTTCTCAGCCTCAAAGGAAGGCAAAGACAAACCCGCGCTGAACAAACTTGGCCAAGAAAATCCCACGATAAATTCACCTTAGGGTCACCAGAAGTTGGAAATAACTTGAAGGCACACAACAAGAGAGATAAATGTATGTAGTTTCCAGAAGAGTCATGAGATAAATAACATAACTGTAATAGTTTGCATGTATATGAAATTATGCATATTCACTGGAGCTTTTCTTTATTAACTAAGTTTGTGTACTGAGGTAACTCAAAGCTCTCAGTTATTCAGAGAAACAATACGAATTGCAACAAACAGAACAAAATGATCAGCAATTACTTGGCTCTTCACTATGTGCTGCTATGGTTGCCATTTTCCAAGAATAATTGCCTGATCTGTAATGGCAAGTCTTCACAACAACACTTCTGGTTCTACTTGACATAAGGCGGCCCTGGATCTCTCAGTAAAAGGAAAGACAACATTTAGAGGCACTATGGAAACAGTGACACTGTGTCTAGCCACCACATTCCAAATTTGGCAACATGTCAGCAATCAAAACTATATTAATCCAATATGAAAAGATATGCATAATATCAGATAGAACCAAAGATATACAGATATATCAAGGGAACTGAGACACCATCTGGCATAGAGACCCATATAAAATGCTATAAATGAATCAGACATTTCCTTGCTGCAAGTTTCCTTAAAAAAAAACTGAGACAGATTTATCAAAACAAAATGCTTCCTAGAACTTGTAGGATTTAAAAAAAATTTTTTGTTATCTTCTGGTTAAATTTCTGTGTTAATTTTTTTCAGTTAAGAATGAATTTTCAAAAAATGAAACAGTGGGAAAATAAATACCGTAATGTTTTCGATAAGTCCAGCAAAAAGTCATTCTTTATATGTTATCAAAAAGCAGAAAACCAGACTCACATATGCTCAAAACTGTTTGGATGGCTTCTACATTTTGGGGGATATTCTAATATACAAATGTAGTCTTCAACATGTATAGAAACATTCAGAAAGATTTCTTTTACTTAAAATGTATGGAGCAATCCTTCTAGTGGGCAAGTTTAATTTATACTCACATCACCAGAACAGGCTAATGTGACTGATTTAAACTCTTGTTTCCATAAAGATATTACTATACCTTCTTATGGTCAAAGCAATCCATATTTAGTACAAGTTGATATAAATGGTAACATGTTTTAGTTATATTTTATTTAAATCTATTTTAAGACAAGACAGTTAAACTATACAATAATCGAATCACTAAGAAATAATATCTGAAAAACAATTTAGGAAAAAACCCCAAACCATTTCAAACTACCAGTGCCCAATCAGAATCTAAAGAAAATCAAAACAAATGAAAAGGAGAAACAGCAAAGTTATGTGGAATCAAAATGTATATAAAACTAGGGAATGGTTTCAAAAAATGCGCAGAGCTGTATCTGGCATGTATGTTCATTTTGTTTTATCATACTGCCTCTATACTGATCCAAGATACTGTGTGACTTGACCAAAACCACTAGACAATGACTCTGAACAACCTTACCAACACTGAGAGATATTCCTCTATTAACAGTTGATAGATACATATGGTTGTTTTCTAATGAAATCCCTAAGTAGCTTTATTATTAGTTCTATGGTTTTATGGTTTTAAATAATTAATAATGCTTTTACATTTTTATAATCTTGTGAGATGTCCTTCAGGATTCATGAGTTTTAAAAGGATGAAATATAAATTTAATTAAACAAAATTATTTTATTGTATTTACTTAAAATCCTTTTCTTACATTTAAGAAAAATTACAGTTGTCAAGCTTCAATAATCTGAGGTTTTTTAACTCAGTCATCAGAAGACAAATTAGTAATTCCACTCCAACCATAGAAAAAGAAACCGAAAAAGGCACAGAAACATATTTTAAACTGCAACTCCATCTTTTACATACCTTATAGGATAACACTTCCTTGAACTGATGACTGAAATAGAAAAGAAACCATTTAAACATAGATGGAATCTTTAACACATTGACTAAATTTAAACAAACTTAAACAAACAAAGTTGGGAGGACTTAAAATAAATAAGGCCATTTCCACGCTAGAATGTTATAGTGCTATTACTGCACTTTCAACATCCTATGGAATCCTGGAGTTTGCAGTTTAGGGAAGGCCTTTGAGGCACCTCTGTAAACTGCAACCCCCAGGATTACATAGGATGTTAAAAGTGCAAGAATAGCACTAGAACAGTCTAATATGGAAATGGCCTATGTCTAAGAAGAGAGGAAGATCATGACACTGTTATGGAACAAAAAGGCATACAACTTCTTAATACAGCTATGCTACACTGAGCTGATGATGGATTACTTGCGCAGTCTTTTTTGGGTTGGGTTCCATTTTTACCTAAGAAACACGTTTGCAGCTTAGGCCTAGTCATGAATACAGTGTTGCTCTCGTATTGTATGGTCAGGTTGTGACTCTGGCCAGGAGTGCTTTTGACCAACTGAAACTGGGAACGCAGTGGCACCTGTTCTTCAAGAAAGCTGATCTTGACATAGCCACCCATGTACATATGTGATTACATTCACATTAATGTATTCTACATTAGTATTAACCCTATGATCCTTTGATGGCAGGCTTCAGTTTCTACAGGCTTAACTGTAAAGCCCAAATTAATTACATTAATGGCCTTCCCGGTTGTCAAAAACAGTGTTATAAAATATTGTGCTGCCTTAGAATAAGCCTTTCCCATGATCTGTTACAGCCATTAAAGTTACTATGTTCTATAATCAAAAGCAAAATACTGAGACCACGGTTTGCACTTTATCTTGAAGAACTCACAGTTTAAAGAGATTTTTCCTACTCTTTTTAGAGAATTGTTCTCTAGTACATACAAGAACCTGAAGTTTTTTGTTGTTTTTATTTATTTATTTGTATCCCACCTCTCCATATGGATCGAGGCGGTGAACAACTTACAAATAGCATGTATTTCGAAACATTTCTATACATGCCCCCAACAAGCTGGGTACTCATTTTACCGACCTGCGAAAGGATGGAAGGCTGAGTCAACCTTGGAGCCGGGTAGGATCGAACTTACAACCTTCTGGCTTGCAGTACTGGTATTTAACCACTGCGCCACTAGAGTTCAGTAACTCAAAACTCTGAGGACTATTTTACAGCAGGTAACCATACCTGGTCTATGGAAAAGATATAGTTAAATACAATCCTCCTATGTGAACTTTCCTGAAGCACTGCCTCACTACCATTATTGTCTTCTGCACTCCTTTCATAAATACATTATGGCTGCAATTCTACAAACTTTTAATAGGAAGTAAACAGCATTGATGTCAGTGGGATTTACTGCTGAGTAAATGTACACAGAAATACACTACAGAAAATTGTGGGGTGTATGGTCAAAGCCTTTATTTAGAATGATGACAAGAGCTAACATTTGCAACCGTAGAACATATACATTTGTTTGAAAAGCAAAGAGTGAATGGATGATTTTGAAAAGACAAAACAAGTAAACAAAAGAGAAGCAGCCTGGTGAGGCAGCCTCTCTCCCTTGAATTCACACAGCCTTTTTCTTTCTGGCAGCACAGCAGCAGCCTCTTTCATTTGGTTAGAATAGAGAACTTTAAACGTTTTTTTGGAATTAAATTCTTGATGAACTTAAGTCTTTAGCACAGCTCATATTTTCAATGTGCTTCCTTTTTCTCCTTCTCTCTCTTCTCCTCCACTTCTTGTGACTGACTCCTCTGTTCCTCACTAGCTGCACAACACTCCCAAAAGAAGGGCAAATGTGACCTTCCTCCTTCCACTGCTCAGACTGAGTCAGAGCATACCCACATAACAGGCAGAGAAGCCATCATGCTGTGGCCATTTCAGGCAAAAATGTACACTATTACAGCTTTTTACTGTAAGAAGTAATCAGTATACAAGTAACTCTATACAAGTAACACATTACTTATTTGATCGTAGGTCTTATATAAGTTCTCTTTATAGTTGCTAAGAAAGGTATTTGAAAAGAACTGCAGGTGATTTCTGGAACAGTCAGAGATGCATCGTTAAAGCCAGAATTGTGACTAAAGCTCTAAATCAGGGAAGGCCCTGTTTCCTTTCAGACATCACTGGACTTCAACTCCCTCTAGCTAACATAACGAATTATAAC
Organism: Ctenosaura bakeri; assembly: GCA_948474755.1. NCBI lineage: Eukaryota > Metazoa > Chordata > Lepidosauria > Squamata > Iguanidae > Ctenosaura > Ctenosaura bakeri. The sequence goes on from CAOLHI010002531.1 coordinate 145,391, forward strand.
AAATTATGGAAGTTGTAGTCCAGAAAACTCTGGAGGCTCAAACATTCCCCATTGCTAATGCAAATGGCACATTCTCTTGGCAGTTGTGAGAAAAACTTGAGCGGGTATTAATTGCATATTTACCTTACACAAGAGTAACACAAACTCTGCATTTTACTTCAAAGCATCCCATCCTGATATACAGTTTAACATGACATGACAGCTAGCTGGCTTCCAGCAATTAAATACACCAGTTGTTCAAAATAAAAGTATTTCCTGAGTTTGCTATCTTGTTCTTGTCTTTCTTGTTCTCTTCATTCTTGGAACTAACATAATTACTACCAGAGTGAACACATACTATAATCCTATGCATGTGTACTCGGAGGTAAGTTCCACTGTGTACAGTGGGATTTCCTTTCCAGTGTGTATGGGACTGCAATCAAAGGCTGTATGTTACACACCAAATACTTTAACTCAAGTTCATCTACAAATACATGAGGAGACAATGAGATACAGAGATGTCAACTAACAACTCACCTTTGTGGAAATGCAAACTTGTCTGTATTCTGAACGAAACCATAACAGCAAGGAGAAACAACAAATCCTGCACGTACTTTGACGCAGTGTTCAATTACCATGTCTGTTGCCACTCCACAAGCATGCAGTGCTACCTACAAAGGAAAACAAAGGAACATAAAACTGTGTGTTCAGTTAGGATTCTACTCCTATGCCATTTTCTGGGCAACTGAATTACCACAATGCCAAAGGAAGAGTGCCATCCATTCCAGTATTAGTAACTCTTGAATTATTTGTCAATTATTTCTATTGCTCATCCAAAGACAAAAGGGGAGAGGAATATACTTTGTTGTTGCTGTGTGGTTTCAAGTTGTTTCTGACTTACCCCAACCCAAAGCAAACCTATCATAGAGTTTTCTGGGGCTGAGAGTGGGTGATGCACCCAAGGTCACTCTAGTTCAGGAAATATATTTGGCAGTAGATATAAAACAAAAAAGTACAATAATGCTATAAAGTCTAGAATAACAGACAAAAGCTGTTGCCATGAATTTTTTAACAATTTAAAGCACCATGCGGAGACGTATTACATTTCTTTTCTATATAAAAGGCAGAACTGTTTGTTATTAGTCAAACAATGCATTAAAATGGTCCAGAAATGTTTATAAGTAAGGGAATTTTTACATTCTACAATATTCCAAACACATTTCATTCATACAGCTCCAAAAGAATCATGGTTGATTACCCTGATGACAGAGATGGCTGAAATCTGACAGCATTCCAGCACAGGTCATATAAAAAAGTGAAATGTCTGCTGCCTATTTTATTCTCAGTCACATGAAATAACAGTCTCAAATGCAGATATTATCAGTACACAAGATAAGTACATAGTACATAAAGAATGTTTGGCTTTATCTGATGAACTCAAAGTACAATGTCAAAAAAACTTTTTTGAGAGTCTAGACTACACTCTGCTGTTATTCTAGGTTACAGACAAATTTGCTAGAAAAAGTTTTACATAAATATTTCATCAACAATAACATTCATAGCATAATGTAACATGAGTGTCTCATGGCATTTTTCCAATAATTATTTTAACATTTTCTACAATGTACTTCCAACTGACATATGAAGAAGCTGTAGTACAACTTCTTCATATCATATGCAACCACATGCAAGCAAATTCATTTTCTCTAATACTATGATCAGCTCCTCCTCCTCTTCTTTCTTCTGCTCTAATTTTATTCATTTATATCAATCGTCTCCCTCAATAATGACATTCAAGGCATATTTAAAAACAATATAAATGAAAACTATGCAAAAGTTTCAATAAAAGCATAAATACAAATACTTTAAAAATCAATAAAACAATGTTTTAACTTGCTGATGGAAGGAGAGCAAGGAACCTTACCCTTATCACTGCTTATTCCAGGATCTAGGCCATAGTAATCTATTTACTAATTGTGCTATGCCATTTTATTGTCCTTTACATTGTAATAATATACACTTTTACCTTGGAGCATGTTCCACTGAACGCACTGCGACTTACTTCCAAGTAGATACGCACTGAATCTTTTTGGTTCACTGTACACTTAAAGTAGTGTGACTCTTTAAGCACTACCTCTACTCCCTCACTCAAAGACAAATTCTTCCAATGCTGTCCACAAATTCCCTTTCATACTCCTGAAGCCACAACTGTAGTTAAGAATTTAATCATTCCCCAACTTTTAAGTATATGGTAGCCTCTCCACATCTGCAAAGGTTAGGGCAGTGGTTCTCAACCTACCTAATGCCGTGACCCTTTAATACAGTTCCTCATGTTGTGGTGACCCCCAACCATAAAATTATTTATTTATTATTTACAATGCCCCCCCCCAGCAAAGGCCGCCTCGCCAGCCAGGAACGGGGGGGCGGGCAGGGAGGGAAAGAAGAGCCCGCATCTCCCCCAGGAAAAAACTCCGACAACCCCCCCAAGCTCTGCTTCTGCTTCGCTCTCGTTTCCATGGGGGAGGGGCAGTGTGGGAAAAGTTTCCAGAGTGTTGACCCTGGCCGGGGGGAGGAATCCCAGCAACTTTGTCTTTTGTGTCGGATGCAGCTCGCCCCCCCGGAAAGCGCTGCCTTGCGGCCCTCCGGCCCTTCCACAGCACCGCCCTCTGTGGCGAGTGGGGCAGGGGCTGTGGCAAGGAGGGGCCTGCCCCCTGTGCTTCAGCCGCCCCTCCAAGCTGGCCCATCAGATGGGAGGTTCTCCCGGTAGCGGCGAAGGGGAGTGATTTCAGTCCCTTCTGAACAGGGGGCAGGAGGACGCGAGCGCATGGCTCGCGCTTGCACACCACCACTCCTGCTGTGGCGACGCTATGGCTGCACACGCTCCCGCCAAAGGGGGCAGGAGGACGCGAGCACGTGGCTCACGCTTGAGCACCACCACAGAGGAGGGAATGGAGCCTAAGACCATCGGAAATATGTATTTTCCGATGGTCTTAGGCGACCCCTGTGAAAGAGTCGTTTGACCCCCAAAGGGGTCACGACCCACAGGTTGAGAACCGCTGGGTTAGGGGCACAGAACCCTCATGAAAGTAGAAAAATCACAAATAACCCCCACCACTGCAATTCCCCTCCCATTCCCCTCTGAGCTTCCCCTCTGCCTCTAGCCCTGGCACTGGGATGGGGGAAACAACCTAAAAGGCTTAGTGGTACTTTTACCTCAGACAGAAAAGAGGGAAGTTCTGGAGTTCTAATTACTTCTAATTACTTCCAACAGACATCTTCAGAAAGGAGCACCTGACCAATCAGCAGTCAATACACAGTGGAATGTTCAACCACATGGCAGAGAGGCCACACCTTCAGCAGTGGAAGGGGGGTTTGTCCATTTTAAATACAAGTCTTGGAAGTCTGGGATGAGGAATACAAGGGATGGGAAGAGGAAAATGTGGGGGAGGCAAACAGGTGCATCGCAAATAATCAAATTTTTGAAGGACAAACCTGCAAATGTGGAGGGAGGATTGTAACTAATACTTAATACAGTTTGATTATAACCAGAATTTAAAACCAGCTTCAAATGCTGATCAGGATCAAGCCTGACATTATCTGTGACTAATTACACTGTTAAGAAAACACTTAACCACAGGACTGGAGAGAAGAGAGTAGGGAATTTATGTTTAAAAGAGGGAGATGTAATTTAATGGCCTTATCACACCAAGGTGTCACACCACCAGAGCAATGCGTTATTCCTGGTTCGGGACCAGTCCTATCACATGATGTTGCTCACCAGCAACTACTGCATTGCAATATGTTTGAAATGTGCTCTTTTTTCATGCTGTAAATAATCCATTAATGACCTCCTTTCCTGCAACAATCCAGTTAGCTATGGAAGTGCAGTTTCTGGATAGTGCTTCCTTTCATAGCTGACCCAGTAGTGGGTGAGGTGTGGGCATCATAACGTCGCACATTCATATGTCCTTGCATCATGACATTAGAATGTTACTGTGCAAGTAACAGCGTAATTTAAATTTTTTTTAAAATGGACCAATTATGAGGTGTAGCATGGGGAAGAGGACTCGGAAATGATGGTGAAATGTGGAAGGAAGTAGTACAAAATGACACTAATAATAATTTGCAGATGTCAACAGGGTACGAAAAATAATGTTAATAACCTCATACCATCATGGGAATGGCTATAGTGGGATTTCAACAGAACAATGTGGGATTAAGGTATAGTGTGATAAGGCCCTCACAGATTGTTCTTAGTTTCTCAATTGTACCTAAGGAAAGTGCTGCTTTAAGTCCTGCCAAGCTCTTAGTTTCTTTCTTCCTTGCTTTCAATCAAATTTGCAATAAAGATTCCTGTCACCATTATATTTAGAAATCATTCTTTACCAATGTCCTCACTATCATCCTTTTAACTGAATATATAATAATTACAGGAAACCTGTGTTTTACACGAATGCTGTAGTTTTAAACGTGCTGCTCCAATAACCAACTTTCATTTTCTGCTATTATTACTTACTTGTAAATCAACTTGTTTCTTTGTCATGTGACTATTGTAGCAGTTCTGCAAGACCGCATGTTCTCTTGAGCATATAAATATGCATGGGCGACTCATTTCATTATCCTGTATACTGAGCATGATGCTAAGGAGTGGGAAATAATAATAGCTACAAACTATAACTTCTCATTTCTTTTAAGTTTATACAGCATCAAAATTAATAAGTTTTATGGAAAAGTAAAGACAGGTTTGTCACCTGCAACTGTGGTTCTTTGAACGGTCATCTGTCAACTCACACAAATGTATTCTGGAACTTATCCAGAGCCTTGGCTGAAACATTCTCGAACTGATTAGCTTTTGGCAGGTTCTTCTCCTACTCCACCTCCTATCCTAAATGCTCAGACACCAAAGCAATATGGCAGGACAGAAAGAGAATGGGTTGTGTGAGTTCACAGATGGCTATTTGAAGAACCACAGTTAGAAGCAGGCTACCTATTCTTCTTTGTGTCCTCTGTGATCTACACAAAGTCCAAGTGAAGTCAAGTGAGTACTGGAAGGAGGACAGTCCTTCCAAAGGATGCATTAGCACAAGCCCTGGTATTCATTCTGTAGTAGGTAATCTATGTGGATTGTTGGAACCATGTAGCTGCTTTACACAGGTCTGGCAATGAAGTCCTCAATGAAGACTGTGGATACTGCTACTGCTGTCATGCAGTTGAGCCTGCAGATCTTTCAGGGAAGGCTGTCTGGCCACCTCATAGGCCAGCAAGATTGTGTCCACAATTGACTTTGAGAAGTGTTGTGCAGAAACCACATTGCTTTTCCTGACCCCTTCATGGGACAGAAAAGGCTGTTGTGACTTTCTAAACGACTTGGTGTGCTTGATATTATGCCTTGTGCACTTCCAAAGAATATAACATTCCTTTATTCCCTTTATATAATTATATACCCTGCACGCACGCACACACACCCTTTATATAATTAGTTTCCAGGCAAAGTACAAAGTGTTGGTTATTACCTTTAAAGCCCTACATGGTTTGAGTCCAAGTTACCTGTAGCATTTTCAAGGGGGTGCACAAGCTCTTATGAGAAATCTGCTTCCATCAGTTCAACTGCATATGTCTAAATCTGGAATCAATCAAATGTTTCCTTTAAAAAAATTCTGAAGTTATAATTTCAAAACCACTTACCCCAATATTAAAGACTCCTTTAAAATAGTCCATATTTGCTTGGAGGAACCAAACATTGCTTAATCCTAGTTCATCACTCCTCTCTTTTGCACGAACCAGTGACAACTCTTTATTTTCCACCAGTATCACCTACAATAAAACTGCAGTTAGCTGGGATCACCTTTTTTTGGATTAAAAATTTTAAAAATCTTCACATCATAAGCAAAAAGTAAATACATTGTGTGTTTTCAAATAGAACTTAAATTTAATAAATTAATTTCAATAAAAAAATTTAAATTCTGCCTTATCTTATTCTTGAGCCAAAGAGATAACACGTAATTCTGTGCATGCCTGCTAGAGCAGATCTGTCCAATGGTCTCAAGTTTCCTGCTTTTCTCATGAAATAATATACTGAGATTAAAGCATGAGGTTGCTCTTTAAATTTACAAAATGTGATGTAAGGCACTGTAGGTTGCCCTAGACATTTTTGCTCCCCTCTCTTCTCAGAAAATACCCTGGCTACCACAGGGGCTTGTATCCTGACACTAATTGAGCAATATATCCATGACTACTGTCCTGGTGCAAAAAAGAAGAGTCTCATTCTTGATTTCAATGCATAAGGATAAGGTATCTTCTTCAGATGGTTCTCAGTATTTAGCATCCTACTTCAGATGCAACTGTTATTGTGAAGCAGAATACAGGATTGAACATCTACCGACAGCACATTTATTATATCCTACCTTTCTTACAAGACGGACTCAAAAGATATACTAACCATACTGCATGTACCCACTTAGGTCTTGCAGAAGCAAAAAAACAGCAAAGAGGTTTGCTAATTATCACAGAAGGTGTCTCTCACATCAAATTTCCACAAACACACTTAAGACAATCAGGTCTGATTAACACAGTTTTGCACACTGCAGTTCTCAGTGGAATCTGAGAACAGATTTCTTTGTTTTCAAGCATCTGGAAGACAGCCAACTTTTTCAGGTTCACTTGTAGGTCTGAGCATGATTGACTTAAATTTCCTAGAAAAAAATCTCCCTAAAACCTAATAAAGATATGTGATGCTCCTCAGAAAAGCACAAAACTCCTACTATTATTGTTTAGGAGCCAGTAATGACATCAAAGTATTCTCACATAAAGTCTCTGCATTCAAGGAGAACAGGAAAAAGCAAGATATGCCCATCTGGTCTTCAGATTAGGTGATTTCAAATTAAGTTTTTGTTTAATAAATTGTGATAGGATTACTCACCTTTAAAAAAAGTAACGTTTTTCTTTGTTATTGAGCCACAAAAAGGAGTAATAACAATGTTTAGAAGCTATCCAGCAACAATTTATATTTGGTTCCTGCAAGACTTTGTACTTTTAGATAAAGGGCACTTAAACAAATTGCCTAGAGTTTAATTGAGATATGCTCTTCCCACCAAAAAACAAAACAAAACAAGACTTGCCTAGCTAGAAAGTGGCCACCCAATATGTGGAGAGCTGCATAATTCCTACCCTATTTTATGCATATAGCCTCTGGAATGGACTCTCATATCTCAGTGTACAATGCCAAAAGAGGTAAAAGGATCAGAACCTGGGAACAGATTATCTAGAAAGCCCTGTCTCACATTAACATCAAATGTATTTCTAAGGGTGCAGAAACAAAAAGGAATCTCCCCAAAGACCTTACAATGGGCAGGGTCCTGAGACAGAACATAGACTGCTACTAAATCTATTAGGGTTTTACAGATCATAACCTCCACTTTGAACTGTGCCCAGAAACAAACCCACAGCCAACACTCTGGCTGCAGTATTGTGGACCACATAACATTTCCAAACATTTTTCAAAGGCAGTGTCTTATAAAGTAATAATCCAATCCAAATGAACTTCCCCATATCAAGAGCATACATCTCCTTGTGTGCAGCTGGCACACAAACCTTAATTGGACACCACTTAAACTGGGTCATCTATGAATTACCACACACTGCTGAAGCTGAGATAACAATCATACAAAATATGGCCTTTGTGTCAATAGTGATATACCCACTTATGCTGTAATGCAATCATCCTTTTTAAGTAACCAAAGCATTCCTACGTCAGATTGGGCTCAATGCTTAAATTATGGAGAGAAAGATAGGAAATCAATAATGGCAAGACTTACATTTTGCCTATGATCAACAATTTTATTCTTTCCTGTTAGTTCTCATTAGAAATAGAAAAGTTGGTTAAAAACTACTATTACACTAAGAACAGTTTGTTCATCTGTAACTGTAGTTCTTCAAGAGGTCACCTGTGAATTCACACAAAAGGGTTAACTGTGCCTACATGGTACATAGATCAGAATCTTCTAGAGCTGTTATGCAAGCATTTTGGCCGTAGCCCCTCCTCCACTGACATATATGACCAGCCACATTCCCACTCAAACCTTCAGTGACAGATTTCATTCTAACTGACATGCCTGGTCTACCATGACAGAAGTGCACAGAACTGAAGATCTACTGGATATTGAAGGAACATTTGGATAAGCCAAGACATGCTTTCTTCAGGCACAAAGAGCAGTTTTTGCAAGCCTGTGGATACATCATCTTACAGTGCAAGCAGGACCTGATATTGTGATTTTCTCCCAGGCAATGAGAGTGGCTGTTGGTATTTGGGATCTTTGCTCCACAAGTGGAACACTTCTTAAAAGATCCAGATGGCATGGCTAAGGGAAACAGAACAGCTGTGAGAGGGTAAACTGAGAGAAAAGCTGAGAAACAGTCTAAGTCAAACCAAACAAGTAACCAAGCCAAATTGCAAAACAAAACTGAAAAGAATATGCAGTCCAAGTCAAGAATCCTAATGATTGAAGCCAAAATGCACAGCTAACCATTTCTTATGATGCTACTGCTGCAGCAGCAATATGAAGAGGAACTGAGGGTCTGAGTGGGAATATGGCTGGTCGTATGTACCAGTGGCAGAGGGGGTACTGCCAAAACGCTTGCATAACAGCTCTAGAAGGTTCTGTACAGGTGCAGTTAAGCTATGTATGTAAATCACAGAGACCACAAAGAAGAACATAACTTACTTTAATTACATTGATTTTGAAAAGGAGATGTTTGTATTTGTACGTTGTTAACAACTTACCTGGCATGATGGCAATAGGTAAGCAAGAACAATTCCAACATGGCCCTGTTCAAACAGAAGAAAATGCAGAATGTAAATCTTAATCCTCACACAGGTGTTTGATTTTACAACAAAGTATTCATCAAAATATTGATAGAGATTCTGAAAGCAGATCAACTTTAAGTGTGCTTGCCTCAGTCTTACATGTTGGCCAGGTACTATGCGTCTTGTAAAAATGAAAAACTATTTTTAAAACGCAGCTTTTAAAAGACTAAAATATATTACCCCGCCACTGCAAAAATCAACAATCATGTCTCCAGGCTTAGCCAGTTTTGTCACTAAAGCTGCCAAATTGTTGAGTTGTTGTTGTTTCCTCAAAGCACGATCACTGGACATCTTTCCTGTAAGTGACAACAAAAAATATAAATTTACAATGATGTCTTGCAAGATAAATTTTCCTAATATTTCCCTTTTTAATTAAACTATTTTGATTTTTACTGGACATATCTGGTAGAAAGTAAAGAAAAAGAAAAGGATCCTGTGCCAGAATAGTTTGCTATATATAATAGTGAACAAAGCATTAGGAGACCAGTAATGAAAGGATAACAATGAAAAATTAAAATTTATAGAATGGACATGTGTTCAGGCATCACAGCTTATGCTCTTGTAAATTCATTCATATGAATGAATGTGAATAGTTAAGAATATATTGAGAAAACCTATAAATTTTACAGAGTGACAAATATTTCCAAAACTGCACAATAATCTAATTAAACATTTTATTGAGTGATTTAATTTTTGTTACCTAAATATTCTGTGTTGTATCCAAAGCTAAGACTCTGTGCACAGAAGGGCTCTTTCCTTTGGTGGATTAAACTGGGATCCAATGGAGCCTCCCCACTAGAGAAAGGAGACAGAGTACTGACCAATGCCAGAATGCCTCCTTTCTCTGTGGCTCTGAGCAAACTTCATATATACACTTCTTCCATAGGAGCACTTAATTTGTTTTGTGAAACTGTGGATCCAACCATTTGATTGGATCCATAACATTACACATTTGACCTGGTTGGAATGATGTTGGAATGGAAGTGTTTGACAGTATTTGAGGTACCATGTTCCTTTGACTTATATAAGTCATCATTTAACATCGCAGCTATCTAGTAAGAAATATGCATGCATGAATTTAGCCTTAGTGATAAATTATCATGACTAAGGCTAGCTTGCTTTGTTGCTGATAAATTGCTCATGGCATTAAGTCAAGAACTGTACTAATTCATACAATTACAGATTGTGACAATTCCTGGCTAATTCAAAGGAAGAGAATTCTTTGTGTTAATTAATTCTGAATTCACTTAACTCTTAATATTTAGGAAACTCCATGTATAGCATATAACACAGAGACATTCTGTCTCCTATATAGGTCTCTCTGTTATGGCTTCTTAATATGCCGTTTCTCCCACTCAAATGTTTAAACATTCACTCTCCACAGAATTAGGTATGAGGAAAAAAACAATAATAATTTTTGTTATGTTGATGTACTGGTTCTATTTCTACAAAACTCTGTTTTGTAACTCCAACAGAGCAAATGGCAGTTTGGAATCAAAGTTACATGGGCAGAGTTTCCCTTGCACAACAGGAATTTTCTGCCTTGTTCCTAATGCTAAATTCCTGGATGCTCCGTTAAACTCTGTTCTTGAGAGGGAGAAGGAACACTCTGTAAAAAAAGCACCGAGTGCTTTGGGCTGTAGCTGTTACTAGTGGAAGTCACTGACTACACCTTTACATAAGCCAATCTGACTTGAGGTTTTGTAGATTCCACTGTTCTTAAAATGAAGAGAAAATGTGACATACAAATACAGAGAACCTAAGTACAGAGTGTAATCCCTTTGGCACCAGGCAAAAAGCATGTTTATCTACTCAGGAATTTTAATCTGTGGAAATTTTCATCTCCTTTTAAGGCTTTTATATGCTGTTTTGAAACAGTTAGTTTTACTATTTACACTTATGTTGTACTCTGCCAAATTGGAAAAATAATAATAAATACTACACCATCATCATCATCATCATCATCATCACCACCACCTTCATCAAGAATTATTAACAGAAAATTCTGTAACAAAGCACTCAGAACATTTTATGTGTTCAGTAAAAGGTATATTTATGTCTAGACATTTTGTTGTAGCAAGCCAAACTTCATAAGTAGCACAGGTGAACAGAAACATGTTTCCATATTAAAAATTGTTACTTTATTTTATTTTTATCTATACTATATAGCAGGGGTAGGAGTTGTGTGGCCTGCAGATCATACACAGCCTGCCAAGACTCCAAAGCCTCCTGGGCACCCCACTTCCCAAAGGAAAAACAGAAGACTTCATGTCATCTTTTTGAAGTCCACTCTTGCCAATCCTGACATTTGAGGCCTAAAATAGCATTCAATAATCTTAGGTTGAGTGTTGGACTATGAGCCTTGAGACTAGTATTTGATTTTCCACTCAGCCATGGAAAACCCTTGGGTGTGTCATATGCTTTTAGTCCTAGAAAGCCCTGTGACAAGTTCACCTTGGCATTGCCTTAAGTCAGAAATGACTTGAAGGAACACAACAACAAAAAAATAGCCTTCTCCCCTTGAAAAAAAAAAGGCATTTATAGATCTAGATAAAATGTGTAGATGAGGACCAAGGGGTCTAGACAAGGGTGTAGAGGTGGCCTCTGGATTCTAACTGCCCACTATGGCATGATAAGCATATAGGAACATATGAAACTGCCTAATACTGAGTGGGACCACAGGTTCATGTAATCTAGTACTGTCTGCCCGATTGTCTTTCCAGAGTTTTAGCAGGGGGTTTACCACCTCCTACCTAAGGTCTTTTAAACTATAGGATTCAAGCAGGGAATTTCTGCATGAAACCCATGCTTCAAATAAGATTTATAATGCACTACTGGGGAATGGTTTTTACAATAATTTCCTAGCACAGGCAGAATGGATTTCTCTGGATTCTACCAAGCTATCCATTGTGAAACCACTGTTGATTAAAAAAAGAAAAGAAAAGACCTGGATGCACTATTTTCAAACTGCACATTCTCTACTGAAACAGCTGAGAATTTTAAGAACAGGTCTTAGAACAGTAAATTATAATACAAATCCAATAAAATACAATTTGAATTGGTCAAATATATCAAATTTTTCACTGGTCTTTGCAGAACCTGGGTAAACAGACTGAACAGGTGGTTTGCTTCAATACCCTCCTTTTTTGAGAGAAAGAGACGGCGCATCATCTTTAAGAAATTTGTTTCATGGATAGGTCTGTTTATGGTGAAACAAAATGAAATATTAAGTGTATTTCCTTGTACATTTAATATTTGTATTTACTGTTTTAGTATGCTTCTGAATGCATTAAATATAGCCAGTGCACAAATCCCCCAAAATAGAAAATAACATCTTGACAATCCCTAAAAAAAAAAAAAATGATGGTAACAGCAACCAGAATAAACAAGGAAACTACCACAGAGTAACCTCTGTAGACTTGCTCCTTTATACAACTAGCTGGCTAAAAAGCTAATCTTTATATCACGTTTGTTGGTGTTCAGCTAATGGGTATAACTTGTTGTGAAATACAGTCCTCATGTGAAGTTTAGGTATTTGTTGAAATGAAGCGTTTGCAATTTAGACAATGGACATAAACAGGAGTCATAATTTATAACACGGGATTAAAAACCAGGCATAAATTTTGAAGGAATAATTTGTGCACCATGTTAAACATTTCCATTCCTTATAATTACTTGTGACTAGAGCCGATGTGGTGTAGTAGTTAAGGGTTGGACTACAACTCTGGAGACCAGGGCTTGAATCCTCGCTCAGCCATGGAAGCTCACTGGGTAACCCTGGGCACGTCACACTCTCTCACTCTCAGAGGCATACCCCTCTGAACAAATCTTGCCAAGAAAACACCATAATAGATTTGTCTCAGGATCGCCATAAGTCAGAAACAATTTGAAGGCACACAACAACAAATAACAACAACAATAACATCTACTTCCAATCTCCACACATTTAATCTTGATATGCAGAAATGATCATAAACACCTCTGACTTAAAAATGTTGCACTGTTGTAAAGTATATATTAATTGCCTTTGTGGTAACAATATATACATATGGCTGGTCTGAAACAGAAAGGGATTCTTCTGTTCTAAGCATAAGAAATGAAGTGTTAAAACTATGTTACAAGCAAATGAAGGATCTCATTATCCAGATGCCAATAAAACCTGCATTTTTAGAATAGCAGACCACTTGCAGAGGGGCACCTCACTTCACCGTAACTGTACAAGGAATAGATAAATGTAGCATCCAGCTACCAACCATAGTTTGATTATTTTCCTATAGTATAGCAGGGTTAAGTTCACATACTAAACAATCTCCACACTGTAGTTCCAGTCATACCATAATTAGTACATCACTGCTGCAGCTATAGTTTCAGCAATGGTTATTTGAATATATAAAATGAGAAGCTCCTTTAAAAAGCTAGTCAAAGATCTGCAGGGCTTCTAGATTGTCAAAGCTTTCATCTCCCCAAGCACAGTCATAGTCAATTTATTTATATATCACATTTTCATAAACCACTATGCTCAAAACACTTCAGAGAATAAATCAATTAAAATACATAAGCACTAGTGAACACAACAGTTTCAGTTAATTTTTTCAATGCATTAAAAACACATCAATAGCTTATTTAATAATATTTGGTACCAAAAATATCATTTTACTCATATTAAAGAGTTCAACAGTTTATTCCACGAAACTGAGTGGAAGAACCTTCTATAAGAGAAGCTCTGCTCATGAAGTGGTTTTCATCCAGTTTTGGAGGACACCTCCTTTTCTCCAACGGGGGTCCTACCCTTATTTTCAAAAGACAATTACAGGGAAAAAGAGGAGTAAAGTCAGCTTCATTCTTCCAGCCCAGCTGCATGTGCCTAAATCTGCTGGCAGCATTTCCCCTGTGAAGGGTGATAGAGCTGGCAGTTCAGAATGCAAAAGATACAAAGTACCTTATTTATTTCCCATTTTATAGTATTCTGTGTTATATAGCAAGGACAAGGAAGAACAGTTTGCTTACCTGTAACTGAGGTTCTTTGAGTGGTCATCTGTGAACTCACACAAATGGGTTTCATGCCTGCACAGAAACAGCATCTGGAACCTTCTAGAGCCTACCATTGCCGTTTTGGCAGTTGACCCATCCCTCATCCCCTCATGGTATATAAGCCCTGCCTTATGTAATGGGCAGTTCCTTTTTATCCACTGTGTATGCAGTGTATAGGAGACTCTTCGCTACTGTGAATGGGATTTTCCCCCTATTATCTGGCATTTTGGACTGGTTGTTTTGGCTTTGGATCGTTCCGGACTTGGTTTATTCTTCGGGATTGTGTTGTTCGGCAAAATGTATTGCAATGGCTGTATTTAAACATTGCTTGACCTGTGGAGGGAAAATATCTGATAAGGACAGACACTCAAAGTGTCTCCTTTGTTTAGGTGAGGGCCACAACATGGGAGCTGAGAGCCACAACGTGGGAGCTTGTCATCATTGTCAGCTATTTACTTTGCGAACTCATCGAAATAGGTCTGCTCAGCTGAAAGCCCTACTGTGGGAGAACGTGCTGACTGCTTCAGAACTGTCCAAGCGCGCTGAATCTGCTCCCTTACCATCTAGTATGGCCCATTCTTCTGCTTCGTCCACTGCCTGACGGAATGTGTTGGTACCGTCGTTGAGACAGAGATCTTGAGAAGAACAATTATGGGGTGGAGAGCTGGATCCCACCCCTGCAGCCATCTGGGGGAGCATCCCAAGCTGAACAGGTCACTGCAGTTAAATCCTGGCTAAGAGTATGTTGCTTTATTCCTCCTCCCCCTTTCTTGGTGGATAGAAGAGAGAGAAGAAGGAATAAAGGGCTCACATCTAGTGTTTACAGGACTAGCAGAAGGTTGGGATTCGGATGATGTCTGTAACAATGAATAAATCTAACCAGTTTGATACAATGAGCAACCTCCCAACTGGAAGCACACTGCACAAAGAGATTCATCTCTCCCACCAATGACTAGACATACCAGCAGGGATTTCTCTCTCCTGATACCAAAAGTGGAGTGCCTATGCAGATTCTGTGAATGAGAAGGCTCCTCTCACTCTATGGACCAGAAGGCTTTTATCATTTTAGTGTAAAAAAGGAACTACTTTTAGACAAAACCAAGAGAAAGAAATACAATACAAAAACATAACTTTAAAAGGTCATTCAGGAAAATCACACAAGAATGTGTTTCTAAAAATTGCTGTTGTTTTTAACTGAGAAGTTGTTTCTGCTTGTACTGCTAGCCAATTTATTCTGTGCTAAAGTAAGCCCTGTAAAATGATTTTATCACCATAGGCATGAGAAAATAACCTTGTCTTTTGTATTATTTCCTGGAAAGTCCAAGTAGCTATTAAAACAGCCCTTGACAATTTATAAAATCTGAAGCAGGGCAGATTTTCCTTTCCTAAACCTTATTTTACTTGCATTTGAGAAACCTATTTGGATTACAAACAAAGCAGGCTATATAAAAATTACAACCAGTGAGAACTTCAATAAAGGTGTACATTAATGAGAGTCTCAAAAATAATTAAAACTAGGTGTTTCTCCTTTTTCAGTACAGAATTTGCATGCTCCCCAAAGGTATTTCTTCAGCATATGATAAACCAAAGTTCTGAGGATAAGATCAATTCAGCTTTTGCTTTTGCTGAAGTTTCGAGGATAAGATAAATTCAGCTTTTGCTTTTAAAACATTTTTTCACTCCTTCCCTTTAGACTGTATTTGCATCTTCCTGGATCCTATTACATTCCATCCTCCTCCAACAAATTTCTTTTTTCCTCCTCCTCCTTCCTTCCTCCTTTTTACCCTGTTGTAGGAAAACACCTTTTAAAGCAACTGGCAAAACCACTTCTGAGTATTCCTTGCCTCAGAAAACCCTGTGAAATTCATGGGATTGCCAGTAAGTTGACAGGTAACTTGAAGGCCCGCGCGCGCGCACACACACTCACACACACACACATCTTTATATCAGCCTCCTTAATACTTTCCTAAATATAGGTCCTTATAATTTCTCTTAATACGAAGTCGCATACTATGCACAAACAAATTAAAATGAGCAATAATTATCTAATTTTCTTTTGTAATTATCACACTAAGCCTTCTCTAAATATTTCAGCTGAAGCATAAAGCTATTTTGTCCTTTTCTAAAAGGGCATACAGATAACAGCAGCATTCTATTCATGCACAGAACTTCTAGGGTTTAAAATATTTTCAGAGCACCTATCTGCATTGTCTGTGCCTGTGTTATTACTGTAAAAACAAAGTAGTCTTCCTTTTTGTTTCATATGTACATATGTATATTTCCTGAAAATGCTAACTAATGCCCATGCAAATCAACGAATCTTGTTACAATAAAGGCAGAAATCAGTACATGTCCTTGAGTTTCTAGCTTAGAATAGTGTAATTTATATGTACTCCAAACCTAGCTATCTGTTAATGCAACTGAAAAAACAAAACAACTAGCCCTCTTACACTCAGTTATCTTTTCAGGGTGGGCTTTAACATTATTCATTCTGTTTAAGAAGATAAAATAGCAAAGCAGCTGTAAATCCTTTTATTAGCTTTTGAAAGAACCATCAATATGTGGGTGGAAAATAAGTTTTTCCTCACTACTAAGATTTTGGATACCAGCCTAATCCTGTATTCTAACCTTTTACAGCTCTGTGTTAAAAAGAAAAAAAAAAGAACTTAGTATAGTGATGACCAAAATACTGAAATGTAAAGACAAAGGAAATTTGAAATTGCACTATCAAACGTCACTTATAGGATTATCCTATCCAGAGCTTATTTTCACCAGGGGCATCTCTGGTAATTTGTCCAGTTTTGCTTCCTGCTGTAGATGGCACAGAGAGCAAAGTAGGCATGAGTGGAAGGAATGTCAATGGGCCATTTGACCATTGGGGTACAGCCACTGCAGTAGACTGTGTTTTACTTCCATGGATTATGGAGCTACAAGCACAATCTTTTAAATAGGTCTCTTTATTAATGATATTATATCCTATGATTCCAAGGAGGTAAGACTGGAACTGTGGTCCTCCCACCTCCCATCAAATTATATTCTCACAACAACCTTTTAAGATAGGTTAGGTGTAAAGAGAGTAACTGTTCCAAGATTATTCGGTCGGTACCATGGCTGAGTCAGATTTAAACTCCCCTAGTCTGGCTCTTTAACCACAATACCACACAGAATGGAAAGTATCTTTGTACTTATCTGGTAAAACGTATGAGAGGGTTTTTCTGTACAGCTCAGTTTTGAACAGCATGAGACAAAATATCTGGCTGTTCATGGCCAGAAACTTAGCATCTCCACACCAATACAAAACAAGCCAATTTTAGAAAGGGAACAACCATACACTGATGGTACAGGGAAGAAAAATGGTAAATCATAGAAGTTTCTATGTGGCAGTTCTTTCATATGTATTTGGCCCTTGATAGTTAATTGAGCAACAATCTGTGACTGATCAAAGTGTGAAAGAAAGCAATT
The DNA here is from genome assembly GCA_948474755.1 of Ctenosaura bakeri. Classification (NCBI taxonomy): domain Eukaryota; kingdom Metazoa; phylum Chordata; class Lepidosauria; order Squamata; family Iguanidae; genus Ctenosaura; species Ctenosaura bakeri. The sequence goes on from CAOLHI010002531.1 coordinate 162,726, forward strand.
CATAAGTTTGGAGCCTATATGTAAGTTTATTTCAGACTATCTGCTCTCTAAGTCTTAATAAATGTTATCTCAGCTTAATCAAAACAGGATTTTGCAGGACACAACATCCAAAGTTCTATATATGAAAATCAAACAGTGCTTCTTACTTGAGTGTCTGTCTGTCTGTCTATCTTTCTATTTCATCATATTATCATCATAACAGACCTTATTTAAAAATGCCCTCAAGGCTAGCAAGTTTAGCCACATAAAATCCAGTTGTCATAAAGAACGATTATATTTCAGTGTGAACTTTGACTTGGTATGAACAGCTGATTCTAGCAAAGATTTGCATGCATCAAAATAGTCTCTGAACATTAAGCAGATTATACCTAAATTGTTTTAGATTCCTAAATTTTGCTTGCAAATTTGTTCTCAATGTATCTTGAATAACGAAAAAGTAATATACAGTAAAAGCTAAGTTTAAGCAAACTTTTTCAGCTATACATGAGACTGGAAAGAACAGGGGGAGGAATACAAAGTATATTTAGAGAAAATGTTTTAACTGACATTAAATGCAACACATAATTATAAATGAAGTTTTCCTGTTGTTAATTAAGTGCAACATTATAAATTAAATTTGCTTAGGATCTGATTCTGCGATTATGACAATGTTTGGGTCCAGAGTACTTTCCATTCAAGAATTGTGGGATCAGTTCCAATGGCTGTAGCTTGATGATGTGAACAAGAAATTTCAATCAGTTTATTTCCCTACACGTGAACTCAAAACTTTGCCATTTTGACTAAGATATAGCAGAGACAGATTAGCTGGATGGATCCATTGATAAATGCTTTGTAATGCCAGCAGGTGGTACCCACCACTTTGAAAAAAATGGGGGGGGGTGCCTTATACTAAACAGGATCCCCCTGGACAAAGAGGTATGTGAAAACTACTACCCTCTTGCAAGTATTTCCTTTTGGAAGCAACAAATCTTGCCAAGAAAACCCCATGACAGGTTCATCTCAGGGGGTTGCCATAAGTCAATTTTCACAGGGGAGAGGTACCTCTGCTCTTGCACATGACTTATAATCAAAACAAAACAAAACAACACAAAGCAAAACTTTCAGGGAAAACATAAACAAAATATGCTTCAAATTATGCATGCAGTATCAAACTTTTGTGTTGTGTCTGGACCATGTAATCTTTCGAAACTTAATCTGTTTCTAGTTAATTTTCAAAACACCAGTTTCTAGTCAGTAACACACACTATTGCTAAATTTCACTGACAGAATTTAAACAAACAGTACAGACTGTTCTTTTAGGTACTAGTACAAGATGAACTACAAAGGAAATAAATATTTTGAGAATTGTCCAATATGAGGCATATTTAATAAATATTCCCAACAACTAAAATAAAATAAAGACCTTATTCTTGTTTTGTTTTTTTTAAATTTTCCAAAGACAATTTAGACTAATTAGATAAGACACTGGTGTTCCCACTGACTGAAGCCCTAGTCTCATCACATTTCTATACAAGGATGCATGTCAAGCCCCAATCCACACTGTGACCATATTCGCAGAAGTGGGTTTTAACCCCTTCCCCACTGCCAATGTCCAAACTAAAATCTGCTTCCCAAGTTCTTTTGTCTCACTTGGAAAAAATATGGGCATATTCAGAAACAAAGAAAAACTGTTTGACTTCTACAGATGCTACTTTAAAGCACTGTGGCACAAACTTTTGTTTCCACATGGAAAGCTAAAATGAAAGCTATGACACTTGCTTCTGAGCTTAGTTTGCATAGAATATCAGTGATGAGAAGTTATCTAACTTTTATATATGGACGAAGTGATTTTAATTTTTCAGTTCATATGTTCACTTCTTCCACTGGCCCATCAAGCCAAACGCCATGGTTAAATCTTTACTGAGGCTTGCTGTAGGATAAAAGCGCAGAAATGAAACACAGACATTGCCAAGTTAAAAATAAAAAGCAAAATGTACAAAATCATTTCTGATCACATAAATTGTTCTACTGGATGATGACCAAGAGATTTACAACTGAAATCATTTGGTCACAGACAATAACACCATCTTCAGTAAGATCATTCACAGTAAAGTATTTCTGGATTTCTGCCAAATTAATTGTGAACGATCACATCAATAAATCTAAAAACATAACTAAATTTTACCAAACGAGGATAAAATTTCACTAAAAAAAAATTATGTATCATAGAGGTTCTTTCTTGAGAAAAAATAAATAAAGCTATATTTTTCAAATTAAATGATGTTTCTATAATAGGCACTTGTCCACATCAATTTTAAAAAGTCTGCAAATCAAATTCATTAGCAAGAAAATTAAGTTTCACTACCCTAAATAAAAACATTAAAAAGTCAACAAATACGTATTATAAACCAAACTTTCACTATGATTCCCCTCTTTGGTGCCATAAATATGGATAGGCTAAAAGAAAATTCAGGTTAGAATAACCTTGTAAATGCCCTTAAAAATGCTTACAATTTCTACATATTAAGTGATGGTATTAAATGCAGAAACTCACAGAGAACAATTATACAAAACCAATTAATAGCTAATACCTAACAAGGATAGACTTACACTCAGAAATAAGTAAACCATATGATTGTTTCTACATGAAACAGAATCTGGAACATTTGATTTAAAAATAAATTTAATCATTTTAAATGTTATTAATTGAGAAATTAATTTATTATCTTCAATAGTTATAGTTGTATGCATTGCATGGGAATGACATGGAGGTTGTCACTACAGACCCAAGAAACACATATTGCTGTTGTTATCAAAAGTTCTCTTGATCTCATAAGAAAGTTGCCTTCCTTCAACCTGGATTTTTCCGTAGATGGACAACAAAACTCGTAATACTATTGTTGTTTGGTACTTCTCATAAGGAAACTATCAGAAAAGGAAAAGTTGTTCTTAAGTATTCTATCTCATCTTTCAACTTATTGAATTCAATCTTGTTAATCATCTTCATCTTGCCTCTTTTTCTACCTCCACCCACTCTCAGTAACATGTATACTGTTTACCTGCCTTTCTAACACTTTATTTATTAAACAATTTGTTTATTAAATACAGCTAAAGTGAAGTTAAAGCAGAGGTGAAAATTATACAGCTCTCTAAATGCTGAAGTGCAGCTTCCAGCATTTTTCATTATTAGCTGAGCAGGCTAAAGCTAATGGGAGATGTAGTTCCACAACATCTGGAAGAAGTGGGAGAAAAGCAGAATGAACGAATAGAGAGAAGAGGAGAAAATAAGAGAATATTCTTCAATTGTTCTCCAGGCCCAGTTCTTTAACTGGTTTCTAGTTATTCTTCTTATAAAAAAAGGATTAAATTCAGCATTAATCAGCATATGCAGTGAGTCTGACCACATCACTAAGAAAATCCAATGAGTTGATTACAACGCAATTAAATCAGTTATTGGCAAGCTCTGGAGTTGATACATGATTACAGATGGCCACTGATCAAGCAGCAGCTTAAAAATATACATACATGTAGTAAACTGAGTGTCATTCTGCCCTGTAGAAGAGCATCTTACCACCTCCCTGCTTCCCTGGATTACACATTGGCCATTTCCGCACGACAATGCTCTTCCGTGTCGTCTCACTGCAGTCCCGGCTCCAGAAGGGAGTGTATCAACAACACTCTCTTCTTCACCTTCTCGGTCCATGAGGAAAAGAACGCAATGGCACCATGCTGCGCTACGTAAGGAAGCATCGCCAACGCACTTCTGTAGCTTTCGCAAGGCCAGAAGCTATGGGAGCACTGCGCAATTGCAGACGTGAAATGGATTTTTTCCATTTTGTGAAAACTGCACAAGCGCAATGCTCTATGACAGGATGGCAGCGGGACGGCGACAACGTCATGCCGAAGCATGACCTGCTGACCGCTGCCATCCTGTGGCAGAAACAAGACAGCGACTTCGTGCGGAAAGGGCCATTAAGAACTCAAGTGTAATAAAATCTTCTCCATCCATTAGTCTGCAGAACAGTAACTGGTTTGTAATAGGAGTGATTGCTGTATGAGTGCATGCCCATCGTACTCAGCTTCCTTTGGTTTAATGGCCAGCTGTATTTCTGTGTCATTTAAAATAACACTGGAGGAGTACCAAATCTAAGATGTAAAAACCCAAAACAGATCTGAAAAGCATAAAGTCTCAAAGGATCAGAGACATTTTAATTCACACAGAATTCTTATAACAACACATACTCTTGTGGAAGATAATACCATTGCTCTGGCTAGATCTTTAGTGAGATACTGATCTAAGGAGAGATAATATATTTTATTACCTAGAACTCAATAAACATATAGAATTGATAGTTACAAATACATGGATGGCCGTCTTTATTATGCCATATTTCATGAGATCTCTAGCAGTATCTCACTACTTACTGTTTAACACAGAGTGGAGGACATACAGTTTGCTTGCATGGCAATTGTATTCTTAAACTCCTATGCATCAGACAGTGTTCTTGTTGTTGTTTGCCTTCAAGTCATTTCCAATTTATGGAGACCCTAAGGCAAATTTCTCATGGGGTTTTCTGGGGCTGAGTATGTGTGATGCACCCAAGGTCACCCAGTGGGTTTCCATGGATGAGCAGGGAACCAAACCCTGGTCTCCAGGGTCACAGACTAATGCTCAAACCCCTTACACCACGCTGGCTCTCACAGCAACTCACTCACAAATTAGTATTGAGGTTGCATTTCCTTCCATCTGTTTAATTATTTGCAGTGAAATCTCATCACTGACATACTTGAAACAGGACATAAGAGTGGAATAAAAAGAGTTAAGTACACAAATTACTATTATGAGATGTAAATTAATTATTGGAACCAAAATATTGAATTAAAATACTGGAGGCGGAGCAGGAAGAGAATACAATCATTGTTTTTATGAAATAACTAAGGAAACTATTGTTGTCTAAAGTAAATATACTTGTTTTAGGTATCAGATATGTTTAGTTTGTAATATACATGCATAAATTCTTGTCATTACAATCCATTTGAGCATATATCAAAAAGAATACAGCTGAGGAAAAGCCCAAAATAAACATGAAAAAATTAGTGTGAAAAATGTGCATAAGATAAGATGTAAACTTGAATCTCTGGCACAGATGGTCTCCTTTGTCAGAGTCATGGGCATAAAATTTTTCTGATCAGATCATATTTGTAAAGTATGGGTTCTGTCAAGAAAATATGGGTTTAATGAATTGGAATTAACCTACAAATCAAGAATGAATTATTTTTGTACTGAAGTTTTTCTATTGTATCTCTTACACAAAATAACTATTATTGGCTACTAAATTGGTAATTCAGATTCTTATACCAGAAGACGCCATTATATAATGAAAACTTTTCTTTGAGGGAACTATGTACAACTCTTTTCTATAGACAACTGGCCTTTATAAAAATTATGAAACAAAGGCTCACAATGAATGTCATTTGTATGGCAAACCTTTGAACTTTTCCTTTCCACTTCTGGGAAAAATGAAATTAGATACTCTGGCAACATACCCTTAATGGTTATATTGGAGTATAAGTAAAACTGAAACCTGAATCTTTTTTCACTTTCTAATAAGAGCTTTAGCTGTATTTTTACACTGAATCAGAGACTGTTAATAGAGGCTCAGCCAAACAACAACAAAATGCTGATAAAAATATACTAACCCATTTCTCTTCAAGTTTATTTTAAAGTTCCCAATAAAGGATATGCGAAACTAATTAAATGGTATTAAGCACTTAATTGCAACATATTCAACATACCTTTTCATCACCACTCTTAGCAGAAATTACCATTTGGGAATGTTTATGGAACAACACAAAACACTAGCAGATTATTAGCCTCAATTGATTTTAGCCTAGAAGATAGCCTAAAAGGAAGAGCAGCCTTACAGGAAAATCATCATTTGAAATTTATTAAATTCATATATTTAATTCGTAAGAAATAGCATTGAATATACGTTTTTCAAGAAAAACCGCCTGAGCTTGGATAATTCCCTCACTGCAAACTATGATGATACTCACAGTACTGAGTAAAAGTGTGAACAGGCAAGCTATGGCCCTCGAAACTATGTTCTGCTACATCTCCCATTACTTCTCACAATGGGTAAACTGGCTAAGGTAGACAGAAATTAAGATCCAACAACTGGAAGGTCAAAAGTTAAAAGAATCAGTAATATCATAACTTAATTAGACTTCAGCAACAGAAAGTTTATGTAGTTGTTTATGTAATTATGTAATTAAGATCTTCAGATCAGTGAATGTTCTTTTTGCAAACACTGTTAACTTTGATCATGTTAAATTATTCATCCAAGCTGTAGGAGAGAAAAAGAGCACCATCAGTCTCTTAAGAAACGCACACCTCTGATCTATGCCTTGTTCCAGCAGCCATCCAGGCTGAGTAGCTTCAAACCCTTAAGAACCTGCTATTGAATTTTTCCTTTTCCCTCTCCTTCCTACTTTCCTTCTCTGTTATATCTTTTAGACAGCAAGCTCATGGGGAAGGACTGTCTTGTCTTTTCTTTTTACTGACATGTGAGGTTCTTTGACAGCGTCTCCAGATGTAAACCTGTTTATATAGCAAGGTATTTTTATAGCTGTCCCATACAAATAGAGTAAAAATAAATATGGCAGAACTGCAAAAATCCAGTTTAGAAAGAGATTTAATGACATTGCCAACTGAGAAGATGCACAGCAACTGGGACCCCTACATTGTCCATCAGAGAATATTTGTGTAACAAGTTGCATTATTTTCTTCTAAACCTTCCAAGCAGAAACAAATTGAGAGCTAGCTGCCATGAAGGGTTTCCAGGCAGACCTGGAAATAACCTTGCATTTTAAGCCCTGCCAGTTAAAACAAAGCAAGAGCCAGGCTCCGAAACAAATCAAATCTATTGAAATGGTGTCAAAAGAAACAAATGAAAAACAAAAATGTGACCTTGGGTATCCTTTTTAAGGGATTTAGACCACAATGCTGATTTAAATATAAAAATAGGAACATGAGAAATTTGGCATATCTTAGCCAAACGTGGGAAGAGTAATATGGAATTAATTCTGACAAATCATACATGGCTTCTTGAAGATGAACAGAATGACTGATGGCCTCTTTGGTTTCAGACATCCATCTTTAGGGGACCATGCAAGTAGACCAGACATGGTCTGAAGGCATGAAGCATAGTTCTACAGTTGAAGTTAAGGAGGTTTAGCTCTGGAAAAGGCTAGATAAAATGCCTTCAGAAAACCAAGTCTACATCACTCCTAGCTTCTTTGAGAAAGAGAACAATATAAATAAGAATGATAATTCCTCATCTCCCAAACACTGTGAAGATCAGGAGTCTAACACAGATACACTCTTTCTTCTTTTACTCCCTTCCTAAAGGTACTCATGATTAACACAACATTGCTAGAGATGTGATGCTTAATCACCCATAGTCTAAACATCTGATTTCTAGTCCCAGATATACACTGAAGAATTCCCAGGTGAAGCATTGATGAATTAATTTTATTACCACCACCACAACACCTCCCTTGAATTTCCAGGCTATCTATCACCAGAAAAGAAGAAGGCAAGTAAAGACAACACCCACCATTCACTTCTACTTCAGCTGGGCCTTTTATCATCCTCAGAACACAAGAATCTTATGGGAAGAAATATCACAAATGGCTCCTGCTCTGCTGGGGTGATTATTTTGTTTGGTTCTCATATTTTCACAGTATTTTATAAATACTGATAAGTGTTTCTCTGAGGACTCCAATCACAAAGATCGAAATAAATCTATTATATAAATAATAGCTAAATATTTAAACAATATAATAAAATATATGTCTTGGAGGCTAAATAGTTGAAGAAGTACCTCCTCCCATATCACTGTGATTCTTCATTTATCTCCAAAGAAGCTTCCTCTCTCTGAGTACCATCAGAAAATGTCTGAGTAGCATCAGGGAAGGTAGGACAAGGAAGGGGAGAGGCAGCATGTATTTGATCTCCATGAATTCTCCAAGAGATCTCTTCCAAAGGATAAATATATTATAAAACATTCTAAGTTTCAATATCAAGCAGTCTCAACTTGTCGTGATCAAAGGAATGATGTATGAAAATCTCACACACCAATTGGATTAATTTTTTTTTTCTTAGGCAAAACATTATGAGAAGCTGCTTTAAGATTAACATATCCTACCTCATTTCTTTTTCAAATCACACAGGTTAATTCCCAGGAAATGTTTCATCCCAAAGTAGATTTTTTTAAATGGAAGAAGTAAAGTTATCATGTTAGGTCTGTATAGTTTTATAAATAAAAGTGTCATTTAATGACAGAAGGCCAAAAGGTTTCACTTTCCCTTTCTATCATTTCCTATCTAGAAAATTCCTCTGACAATGAGGGATGGCAGATTTACAGTAAGCTTTTTGTTTTGGTTATCTGTCAGGTACTGAGCTATGAAACTCTGTCTCATATCAAAGCCATGTCATCATCTGTTGCTACAGGCTTTAAAAACTTTGCTCTGGATGGTCTTTGTCTATATATGCACATACTCTAGCCTCAACTTCAGTCAAATCCGAGAGATAAATCATTTGGCAATGCACCAAAATATACCTATCTGTAACTCTTTCATTGCATGTAACTTACTTAGAAGCAAATGTTTGAAGAAAGCAGATTTTATTCCAGATAAGTTTACAGTGTAGGAATTTACTAACATTTTGCATACCCAAGTCTATGTGTTAAAGCGGCATTCTGGATTATTGCAATTGTTTCAGCTGCTGTGTAAACAATAATAAAAGAGAACTAAAACTAGATGAAGACTGGAAAGATAAAACTAACAGAAGCTAACAGAAAAACGAAATTAACAGAAAATTGTTTTGTTCATTCTATAGATAATTGGCATATTTTAGATAAATTAGAAATAAAAAAGCATGCTTTTTACCTAGTGTAAGTTTATTAATTACACAAAAATATACCATTGTCCAAAACATTGGCAAAACAATCTTGTGTTACTTTTCTCTTAGCTTTGATCTTAGTTTCTTTTTGAATTCTGACTATATCATCTTTATGATACCTACCTATCTTCTCAGTCTTTGACCACTGAACTTCTGAAAACACTTCTGACTGTATCCTTAATTTGTTGTATGGATTTATAACTCACATACAAATACAGAAGCTCCTCTAATAATAACCTTAAGGAGGGGACATCTTCCTAAGTGGCCCCCTAATCTATTAGAATTTGAGAGTGAGGGCAAACTCCCAGAAAAGCCTCTTGCAGGTGTTATTGGAACCAAGCCTGTGAGTGTCAATTCAAGGATCTAAATCATCAAGGCCTAGAATTTGCGCACCTTTAGTTCCAAACCTCTTATTGCTCTATGAAGCCTCATATAATTCTAGTAAATCTAAAAATAATTAACTACTTTTAATTAACTAACTAATTAATTAATTAATTATCTGTTCAGCTTAACTCCTGCACATAGCTTTTTCATTTATTTTAATAAGGAATATTTACTTTTCTTATTTGCTTAGACCATTTCTCTTAGAATTCAGGACCATATTTTAAAGTGACCATTTCAATTCCACATTTGGTTTTGCTCTTGAATAGTTTTGAAATGTAGCTCTTGAAAGAAACCAGAAATTTGATGTATGATGTATACTAAAGAATAACTCTTCAGAAGCTGTTCCAAATCATCTGGGCAAGAGCACTTTAACTATGGAGTAATTAAAGCCATCACCATTGAAACACTGCATATGCACAGTAGTCTGACCTTTAATTAGAACAATGAAAACCTTTTTTACGTATCAAAAAACATTTTGAACAGATTAAGAACGGCACATACTGAAATACTTCATTTGGTTTTTGTTAAAGCAATGTTGCTTGCGCACAATTGGCCAATATAAATTCTAAATCCATAAACATTTAGATCTTCACTTGAAGGAAGTTGAAGAAAGAAACAAGATAAATGTTTGACCTTGTTAAATATCAGATTGGATCCAGTTTATAAGATTCATCTGTGGTTCTTAATATGGCTACCTAAAACTACTACAAAGACAAATGGAAACAATATGCAAGTCTGGCAAATGAGATTTCCTTTGCTCTTCCATCTATTATTCAAGACCAAAAAATCCCTAAATTTCACAGCAGCACATCACCCAGTTAGCATTAATCATAAAAGATTTAATTGGCTAAGAAAGGATTCTTTTTTGTTCTTTAAATTTTTAACCTAATCCTAATTTAATCTAATTTTTAAATTTTTAACCTTATCCTAATTTAACCTAATCCTAACCTAATTTGGCTTAATTTAAATGTTAAATGTACCTTGTTGTCACACTCTTTTTCACTTTCTTATCGCATCTTTTCAAACCTAATGTTAGCCATATCGTTTTAGTGTTGTTGCTGTAGGGTTTGGTTTTTGCGGGGGGGTGGGGTGGAGTGGGGAGAGAATCTTTTAGGCTTTTATTATAGTGTGCTTTTCTGGTGAATCAGTTTAAACTTAAGCTCCAACCCTTCATATGAAATACAGGCTTGTGTAGTCAGGCTTAACTTTACTGTTATAAAATATGACTCAGGAAATCCATATTGAAATTGTTGCCTCCTAAATCCTATTCTGAATTTAGAGGAGATATCCCTCAGTTTCATTTTACAGTTCTTCTGCAATTTCACTGTGCAGTTCAAATGTTTACTGTCTTCTAAAATTGAAGTGAAGAGCAAAACTAACAATCTCGGCAAATTTTGTTCAAGAAAAAAATTCCTTTGAGATAAATGTATTTTTAGTAGTTTTAAAACAGTTGTCATGTTAGGACTGGTTCTGTGTAAAACATTTTTTGTGGTTTCTTTCTTTCTTTTTTTTTAAAGATGCCTTGAAGGCTAAAGCCCAAAGGAAGACAAGCAAAGCTATCTCATCATTTTTGGGAAGGAAAGAATACTGGCCTGTTCTTGTTATCATTTTTTCTTTTCCACCTTTTTCCAAGACCAGGACTCAAAGTGGCTTATAACAAATTAAAAAACATCATTAAAAATCCACAAGAAGCAAAGTCTAAATAAGATTGAACCATTTAAAAAAGTAAAACCAGTTTACACATACATAATTAAACATGCACACACACACTCACCAGCACAAACATTAGTTAGATCCAGCATATCATTCTGGTGGGACAGGCCTTATATAGCCAAACGTCAAATGCCTGTTTAAACAGAAAAGTCTTTTATTTGTCTGTGAAGAGTAAAGTAATAAGAATGCCAGTCTGACTTCTGTGGGAAGGGAGTTCCAGAGCCTGTGGGCTGCCACTGAGGAGACCCTCTCTCATGTTCCCTCCATATGTACCTGTGAAAGTGGTGGGTCAGAGAGAAGGGCCCCTCCAACAGATCACAAAGCACAGACTGGTTCATAAGGGAGAATAGCAGCCTTGAACCATGCAGGGCTTTATAGGTCAAAACCAATACTTTAAATTGTGCTCAGAACCAGAGTGGCAGCCAATGAAGCTGTTGCAACAAAGAAGTTGTGTATCCATAGCAGCCAGTCCCAGTTAGTTACCTTGCTGTACCTCTTTGGACCAGCTGAAATTACCACTCTTCAAAAGCAGCCCCATGTAGAGTATGCAACAGTCATCCAACTGGGATGTAACTAAGGCATGTGTCACCCTGACCAGATCTGACATCACAAGGAACGGGTGCAGCTTTAACTGTGCAAATGTACTCCTAGCCACTGCTGAAACCTGAGCTTACGAGCTCAGAGTTAAATCAAGGAGTATACCCAAGCTGTGAATCTGCATCTTCAGGGGGAGTGTAATCCCATCAAGCACAGGCTGAAACCCTACTCTCCAATCTGCCTCTCCACCTTGTCTGGATTATCCTGTTGCTAAGGCTGGCCTGCTCCTTAGGCTTACCACACTCCCCAGGCTCGATCACACTGGTACACACAAAAAATGAAGGCAATTATGTTGCCAAAAGATGCTAAAATCTATGTTATGAAGCCAACTCAAGTTAAAGAATACTGTGCAAAACTGTTTATTACTCACAGGGGGAAGAGAAAAGGCAGAGCTACTTAACACCTTCTTTGCCTCAGTTTTTCCCCAGAAGGATACAAGTACTCAACCTGGTGGTTGGGGAGCAGGGGAGGAAGCAGAGGAAATGAGGCACATAATAGGTAGAGAGGTGGTACAGGAATACCTGGCCACATTGGATGAATTCAAGTCTCCAGGGCCAGATGAATTGCATCCTAGGATATTAAAAGAGCTGGCAGAGGTCATTTCGGAACCGCTTGCTATAATCTTTGAGAAATCTTGGAGGACAGGAGAAGTTCCAGCAGACTGGAAGAGAGCAAATGTTATCCCCATCTTCAAGAAGGGAAGAAAGAGGACCCAAATAATTATCGCCCAGTCAGCCTGACATCAGTACCCGGAAAGATCCTGGAGCAGATCATTAAGCAGTCAGTTTCTAATCATTTAGAAAGCAACGCGGTAATCACAAGAAGTCAACATGGATTTCTCAAAAATAAGTCATGCCAGACTAATCTTATCTCTTTTTATGATAGAGTTACTAGCTTGATAGATGAAGGGAATGCTGTGGATGTAGCATATCTCGATTTCAGTAAGGCCTTTGACAAAGTTCCCCATGACATTCTTGCAAAGAAGCTAGTAAAATGTGGGCTGGACAGGGCCACTGTTAGTTGGATTTGTAATTGGTTGACCGACCAAACCCAAAGGGTGATCACGAATGGCTGCTTTTCATCCTGGAGAGAAGTGACTAGTGGGGTTCCACAGGGTTCTGTCCTGGGCCCAGTGCTATTCAACATTTTTATCAATGACTTGGATGAAGGAATAGAGGGCATGCTCATCAAATTTGCAGATGATACCAAATTGGGAGGGGTTGCTAATACGCCAGAGGACGGGATCAAAATTCAAAATGACCTGGATAGATTGGAGAGCTGGGCCAAGGCGAACAAAATGAAATTCAACAGAGAGAAGTGTAAGGTCCTACACTTAGGTAGAAAAAATGGAATACAGAAATATAGCATGGGGGACACGTGGCTGGATAGCAGTACGTGTGAAAGGGATCTAGGAGTCTTCATAGACCACAAGCTGAACATGAGTCAGCAGTGTGATGCAGCAGCCAAGAAAGCCAATGCAATTCTTGGCCGCATCAATAGGAGTATGGTGTCTAGATCGAGGGAGGTACTGGTACCACTCTACTCTGCTTTGGTTAGACTCCATCTTGAATACTGTGTCCAGTTCTGGGCACCCCAATTCAAGAAGGATATTGACAAGCTGGAGCAAGTCCAGAGGAGGGCAACCACAATAGTGAGAGGCCTGGAAGCCATACCCTATGAGGATAGACTTAGAGAGCTGGGTGTGTTTAGTCTGCAGAAGAGAAGGTTAAGAGGGGACATGATAGCAATGTTTAAATATTTGAAGGGATGCCACGTAGAGGAAGGAGAGGGCTTGTTTTCTGCTGCTCCAGAGACCAGGATAAGGAGCAATGGATTCAAGCTGCAGGAAAGGAGATTCCACTTGAACCTCAGGAAGAACTTCCTGACAGTCAGGACTATCCGGCAGTGGAATATGCTGCCTAGGAGTGTAGTGGAGTCTCCTTCCTTGGAGGTTTTTAAGCAGAGGCTTGATGGCCATCTGTCGGGATTGCTTTGAGGGTGTTCCTGCATGGCAGGGGGTTGGACTGGATGGCCCCTGTGGTCTCTTCCAACTCTAGATTTCTATGATTCTATGATCACCAATCATTAAAAATATAAAAAGAGGTTGGACTAGTTTTGCTACGAACAAAATCTGATACCTTATTGCCCAAATGCTCCTGCATGCATGCATATAGGCATCTGCTTATCCAATCAGAGATGAGTTTGACTGATGCCTATTAACAATCAACAAAGATTTTCTCATACAATCAGAAAAAAAGCTTTCCTGGTCTTTTGTACAAGGTCACTACTCATCCAATAAGACTTTCACTGGTCACTGTTATTCTGGCTATCTGCCATCTGGTGATTGCAAGGCTAAACTGCACCTTGTCAGATTTCTATTCAATCTATGACTAACAAGGCCTTTTCTTACTATTCATATTTATTATCTTAAGGATGACAGTTGGCATTCAGATAATGTTTTTACTTAGAACAAACAATGTTAACTATATATACACTTAACTTTTTGATCAGTATATGTAACATTTTTGATGATTTGCTTACTTATTTTCAGGGCCTTAACATTGCAAAATATAAAGAAAGATAGTGCCCAGTCAATAACACCATATTTCCAAAAACACACCAAAAAGTTGGCATCTATACAGGACATATGTTAATGAGTAGCAAAGACAGTGAGATCTTTGGACCATTGAACAATAGATGGAGAGTGTTTAGCCTTGGAGTAAAAGTTCACTGGCAAAGTAAGAGGGTGCAGAATCCAAACATATCAGCAATTAGTTAAACTCCATAACTCAGGTACATTATGTTCATCATCATGAACTCTTGCATGTCAGTTCATCTTAAGCCAAATAACCAGCTGTCTTTATCTTTAACTCAAGTGGAAGTCAGGTCTTCTGTTTTGACTGGTGCTCTATGGGGTTCAAGAGAAGCTAACAAGGTTTTGCTATACAATCTCTCTCTTCATGGGAAAATGGGTAACTTGTTCCCAATATTACTTCTGGGAACTGCAATCTTTGCAGACTTGATATCTGGTCCTTTGCATTTTCAGATTACTGTGAATCTTTGGGGAAAACTCTCTTTAAATCACCTTTTTCTGAAGCTGATCAGTATTTGTACTGTCTCTTTCTTCATATCTTATCTTTCTCACAGCTTTCTGTCAATTCTTCATTCTGTACCTTGTACTGTGCCTAGCTGAGTTTGATCCATTCTAGACTTCCAGATTAATGGTAACTCCATGAATTTCATAGTGTTTTTTTATGAAAGGAATACTCAGAGTGGTTTTGCCAATTCCTTCCTCTGAAATATAGCTTACAGCATCTGGTACTGGTTGCCAGTAACTCACCCAAGTACCAACCAGGGCTGACTCTGCTTAGCTTCCAAGATTGAATAGGATCTGATGCTACCTTGCTTAAAAATATTTAAACTGCTTAAAAGAATGACGTAGGCTGAAAAAAAATATAAAACCAACAGCAAAGCAGACAACTCACACACACACCAAAGAGGAAGAAGCACTATCACCACTTTTTGTCTTGGCCAATATAAGCCAATAGGATCTTTAATAACAGTGAGAGGGTGCAGAATCCAAACATATCAGTAATTAGTTAAACTCCATAACTCAGGTACATTATGTTCATTATCATGAACTCTTACATGTCAGTTCATCTTAAGCCAAATAACCAGCTGTCTTTATCTTTAACTCAAGTGGAAGTCAGGTCTTCTGTTTTGACGATCAACAACTGTACTTCATTCCAATATCCCACCCATGACTCTTATATCTATATGACATCACTTTTCCTTAACTCAGGAAGAGAGTTAGCTTTTTAAAGAGTTTCCCAGCTAGCCTGAAATCAAAATGCTATATAATACATGCAATCTATGGTAGCAGATCCAGTCTGACCTTGGAAGCTAAGCAAGGTCAGCCCAGTTAGTATTTGAATGGGAGAGCACCAATGAATAGCAGGTGCTGCTGGCTATATTTCACAGGAAGGAATTGGCAAAACCACCTCTAAGTATTCTTTGCCTGAGAAAACCCTATGAAATTCCTGGGGTCTCCATAAGTCAACAGGCAACTTGAGAATATATATGAAATTCTTGTGAGGAGCAAACCCTTCAGGGTTATCAATCACTTGCTGAACACAATACTAAGAATGACAGAGAGCCACATGTATGTGACATTTCCTTTTGAAGTTGCTTTGGTCTATATTACTTTCCAGCTTATAAAACAGCATTCAGACAAATAACTTTTGCTGCCCTCTAGTGGAATGGACACGTTTACTTTCATTGAGAAACATTTCAAAGGCTTGTGAAATTATGTGAATCATAGAATCACAGAAATGTAGAGTTGGAAGAGACCACACAGGACATCCAGTCCAACCAATTGCCATGCAGGAACATCCTCAAAGCATTCCCGACAGATGGCCATCTAGCCTCTGCTTAAAAACTTCCAAAGAAGGAGACTCCACTACACTCTGAGGCAGCATATTCCACTGCCGGACAGCCCTGACTGTCAGGAAGTTCTTCCTGAGGTTCAAGTGGAATCTCCTTTCCTGCAGCTTGAATCCATTGCTCCTTGTCCTGGTCTCTGGAGCAGCAGAAAACAAGCCCTCTCCTTCCTCTACATGGCATCCCTTCAAAATAAACACTGATTCTGTAACTCCTGAACAGATAGCAAGTTGATAAAGTAACATGGAAAATTAAATTCGACATAACCATAGTTAATTCAGTGCAAACCCAGACTGGCAATATATCTAAAAAAGTACATTTTTATATGTCACACTATGTTAAAAGGTACAGTAAACTGGTCATGAAATTATCTGAATGAACAATTTTGTTTGAATAATGTTCTAAAACCAGCAGTTAACCCCAACTATAGTAGATCCATCTAACTGTGAATTTAGGATCTCATTGTTTCAATGGGTCTTGCCTGGCTAGGACTAGCTGTTGGATTTAGGCCGATGAATACATTGGTTAATTATAAATAGATATTGAAAAGATTAACAATAATGTGTCACATTGTTGAACCAATCAACCAAAATCTTAAAGGTGCAATCCTAAATGTAAGTAGCTTTTGTCATACATATTAAGCACAAACATTTGCTTTCACACATATGCTTGTGAAGTGCATGCGTAACTGTCTCACAGTTGAGAGCAAAATTAAACTTGAAAGATGCAAGTTTACTGCTATTATTGTGCAGTCTTCAGTTGCTTTCATTTAACTAAAGCAAACAATTTCAAGCCCCATACCTACACTTTATGTCAGTCTTTCTCAATCTTTTTCACTCTGGAGGAATCTTTGAAATTATATTAGGTCTAAGGACACTCCGAAAAAAAATTATTCTGTCTACAGCTCAAAAATGTATTTGTTTTTGTCCCCCCAAATCAGGCTGCCTCATGAAATCCCTAGCAACCTCTTGTGGAACCCTAGGGCTCCAGAGAACCCTGGTTGAGAAATACTGCACTGTGTATTTAAGACATAGAAGAATAGTTTCAACTGACAAGTCCTTCCTGCTTTGGAAAGCATAGGGAACTTCTGCTGAGATTAGGTGGCCAGGTTACCAAAGTTTGAATGTCTTTAAATCTATTCTTGTATTCATCTAGTTCTTTTTTCCCCCCACTGATATAACATTTATAAAAAGTAAAACCCAAATCCAACTGTTTTTCACATTAGGCAGCAACAACCAGAAGTAACAACTCTGGAAAAGTACAGATTGTGCTTTTAATACCAGTGAAAAATATGTGTTTACAAGTGGGGTACACAGAACATATGGATGAAGGGGACTGCCTTATACTGAATCAGACATTTTGTCCATCTATCCCAATACAGTGTGATTAAACTGCAAGAGCACTGCAACAGCTCTCAAACGTCCACGGAAGGTCTGCTTGGAGATCTCATAGACTGAAACAGGGACCTTCTGAATGCAAACTATATGCTGTACCACTGAGGTATATGGTACAAAGAGAAAAGAGGCACCTGTGATACTAATAAAGCTAACTAATAAAACATTCCTACTAGACACTGATCCAAATAATCATTGCATTTAGGGCTGCTGAGATCTTAAAAGCAATGGTAATACACCGGTGCTGTCCATTCAGCTTATATCTTAGCAAACATTTTAAGTATATATTTAATATTTCAAAAGCAGAGCAAAGCTCTCAACTGTCACACTTTCCTTCCTATAAGGAACAAATCTTATTGTGTAAGCATAAAAAGGAGACACAGAAGCCACCCAATGAGACAGCTGAAGATCAGCCACGACTTTTCTGCTGTATACTACAGCTCAGAGTCGTAACAGGATGAAGAATAGTCACCAAAAAGGCATAAACAAAAGTGGCTAGCCCAAATCCTACCGATCAGATACAGTGTGTGGCTATAATCTAGGGTCTCTCAGGAGGAGCATATTTAAGAACATTTTGTCTGATAAGATAAGGAAAACTTGATTGTGCTGGGAGCCTTCAGCTTTATAAGCAGCGGCATCCTCTGACCAATGCTGAAATCAGCATTCCTAGCTCTAGACAAACTGTGTCTCTCTTTTGTGTGACCTCTGACTTCCATTTATGACTCAGGCTGCTGAATCCCTTGGATATGACCTGGTACTTGACACCAGACTCTTCTTGGAACATGACTGTCACACCTCCCCAATACTGTATTTCCCACCACCCAATGAATGATGAATAACTTGGTTTTGCTGGACCTTTGCTCACTTGCTCCAGCTGTGACTAGTTAGTCTCTGCACTGACAGGTACACATGGAGGCCCCACTGGAATTCTTAAACTAAAAATACTAAATGGTTGCATTTGAAAGCTTTGTTTTGAAGCATGGTCTGTTACACAGTGTTAGGCTGTCTAATTTGGTTTGGGGAGGTGTTTGGGTTTTTTTTTGGAACTGTTGGTAGGAGTTTGCCTGTGTGGATTTCCCTCAGTAAAACCAAGTAACTTATCCAGGAATCAGTTTGCCTTCTAAGAAAATGGTTTTTTGTGACTGACCACATCCACTCCAGCAAACACTTTTTGAATAGGCAAGCCCCCTTTACTGAAGTTGTGTTGTGAGAGTGGCCACAATACATGCTCAATATTCCAAACATTCCCAAAAGCATCAAAAGACGGGGGACCTCATGACAAAAGGCTGGAAAAGATACACAGGCAAAAGGTATGGATCTAGAACTTTCTTTCTTATTAATTTTTGATTGTTTTCTTTAAAAACAACTGACTTTGACAGTATGGCCTCATAGCTCTTAAGATATTTGACAGTTCATATGTCTCTTGTCAGTCTCTCTCACATTCTCCTTATTCGAAATGCCTTCTTCTTGACACCATTTTCTAACAAACTTGCATGATAAATTCTTTATCAACTGTAACACATTCATGTAAGTCCCTTCATATTTTAATAAAGATATAAGCAACAACCAATTGAATGGAATATATTAATACGTGCATACAATACTAACATCATCAAGAAAGCAACACGGAAACAATCACTTTATTGAAAGGAAATGCTGAAAAATCCAAGTTATTTTTAATGTGGTATTTTCATCTGTTTGGAAGAGGTAAAAAGTACCTATACCCAAAAAATTGAGGGCAGGGGGACAAAAGAGAACCAAGTCAAAACAGTATTGCATGTTTTCTATCAAGGCAGACTGGATCATGACTAAAGTCCAGATAGCACAGCACTCTCCATTTTCAGCAATGGCAAACAGATACAGGTCGCAACAACAATAGCCATCCATTTTATTCTAGAGATCTGGAATCAGTACGATTGGCTATGAACAATCAGAAGTTTCACCGCTAATTGTTATAATTGTTATATCGAAAGTATTTTAAAATAATTATGACAGCGGTCATCAAATCATCCTTTAGTAGCTAGAAAACCAAAAAACAAGCATGATTTCAACAGAAACAGGAAAACAAACAGAAAAATCTTACCTTTTCCTGGGTTAACAGCAGCTGGTAGATTGTCCCAGTCTAAGATCCAGCTTGGACAAGGATGAGGTGAAAACTTTGCTTCAATGCCATTTTCCTGTAATTTAAGGGGAGAGATACCAATTCCTATATCAGGTAACAACATCTAAAGTTTACTTATTTGACTGCTGCAAGGCATTGATTGTTGTAATGTTTCTCAAAACAGTAAAGATGTCCCAATGTTGCAGTTATGTAGAACTCCAGTAAACTACAGAATTATCTTGTGACAAGATTTGTCTCAGTTTTTGTGTTTATCAATAAACAGCTTCTATACAAGCCAACATTACCAGATTATCAAAAATTACTGAGATTACATAGATTTCAGATAAAATAGCTTTTAAGGGCTAGCATAGCTTACCGACTGACAGCAAGAGTCAAAAGTGCCCTCATCAAATCATTATCAAACCATGAATTTAGTCCACATATTTAGACAAGCACCTGTGGTATCAACCACAGGCCATATCTACACCATGTTGAGAATACTAGCTAGATATGCAGGGTATTGAAAGAATTACTATGCTAACATTTGTGAAAAGTTTTGATCACCTAAAATAAAATTTCGTACTTAATGAATTAATTCTAAGCAAAATTGACTTAGAAAGCCTTGTATGATTTGGGTCAAAAATACCTGAAAGACCTTATTTTCCAATTTGAGTCTGCTTGTGTTTTACAAGCAGACTTGTGGAAGGGGTTTCTCTCAGTCTCACAATCACTGCAGGCATGTTTGGGAAGGATAGGAGAGATCCTTCCCACTAGCAGCTCTTCAACTGATTCTCCCTGCCATGAGAATCTAGGTTGGCCACTCTCTGCTCTCCTTCTGCTAGCAGAGAAAGATCTCTGTTTACCCTGGTCTTTGAATATTATCTGTCTACTGCAGAAGGTCTTTTAATTGGTTTTATTTTTTTATTTGCATTTTCACTGTTATTATATTTAACTGCCTTTTCAAAACTGTTTTAAATTAATGTTTTTAACATGGTTGCTTATTTGTTTGTTTTACTTCTCATACTATCCATTGTTTTAACCGTATTTTGTTTTAACTCAAATTGTGAGCAACACTTGGGTCTCATATTGGGAGAAAGACAGGTCATAAATTAAAATTAATTGAATGAATGAATAAATAAATAATAAATATTATTCTCTACACTCAAAATTAGATTTCATTTGAAACAAAGTATGCTTCCTGTTGAAAATACCAATATTTGTTGAAAGAGAAATATTATTTTTTACTCCTACAGGAATCCATTTATCAAGTAGCAGGTATTTCTTATTGAAAAGTGAAGCACAAATTTTTTTAAAAAAATAAGCTCAGTAGAAATGTACACATTCTGGTAACTTTTCTCGTATAAAGGACACATTCTTTCTTCATAACTGCATCATCCTGAACAAGGTAAGAATGTATTTAACTTACCATTAACTTTGTCATGGTTGGCCTTGGTCCACCTATAAAATGAACATCTTCATGCTCCTCTTCTGGCTTATCAGAGGCTGTATAGATGCTCTGCAGATGTTCATCTTCTAAAGAGAATGACCCCACATATTGGCACATTTGCATACTGCACTTGGCAGCAGCTCGTTTTATTCCAGGCACTTCCTGAACTCTCTGATACCAACTGGATATCAAAGGCAACTGTGAGATGCTAACTTGGTTCTTCTTGCTGAAATCCTTTGGGGGAAAAAGGTTATTTAAAACAGTAAATTATAAACCAGCTTGAAGCACAGAAAGCCTGACATAATTATGTCTGCTTTTTTCCCTCTTGTATTTACTAGCTGGTGGAAGCATCCTGATGTAAATAGGGCTTCTTGATAAACATTTTCACGTATTGAGTAATTTGTGGTTCTTGATTTAGAGAAGCCAAAATACAAAATCACCCGCCACAACTCATTCCTAACTTAATCTCTACAACTCCAAAGTGGGATAGAAACTGACTTTTTTTCAGTTTCTTTAAAAAAGCGATTCAAATCTATGTATTTATTCTTAATATTCACGCCCTATTTGTCTCTTTAATGAAATAAGTTTACCTTTCAACATTTACTTATATTCTGTTTCAAATATCCCACAGTGCAGATACCATACTTCAAAATCATCAAGGTAAGGCTAAAGTCTATTAACAACAGTAAGGAAAATCTTAGAACTGAGAAAAAAAATTATGCAAAGCCACAATTCTCTTCCCATATCATACAACAGTTAGCATATATGCATAATCCTCAAAACAACAATATGGCTTCAACAGAAGATGCCAACATGTTTGAACTAACAAGGGGACATCTGGGAAAGTGTCAAGTTTATAAACACAATTCAAAATATTGGTTATGACCTATAAAGCCCAACATGGATTAGATCCAGACTGTCTGAATGAAGACTGTATCTCTCTATATGAGCTTCTCAAAGTTTTAAGATTCTCAGAGCAAAGCTTTCACTCGGTCTCACCTGCTGCCACAGGCATGCGTAGTGAGAACACAGAACCTGCACAGAAACTGTCAGAGACTTCAAGAATTTCAGGTAGCCTGTTTTGGTGGGAACTCCACCCTGGTCTAGTGTGCATGTCTATGCTGGTCCCTGCTGGTTCCGTCAGTTCTAATTCTGCCACAGTAAAGGGACCCAGCCAGGCTATAAAAGAAATGATGGAGAAGAGGGAGCGTGGATTGTGTGAGTACACAGATGACCACCTGAAGAACCAGAGTTACAGCTAAGCTTTTCTTTGTGGTTTCTGCATCACACTCATGGGTAGAAATCCCAGCAAAACTCATAGGAAGGAGAAGGAATTACTACAGACAGCAGTACTCTCCTGAAATTACTGTCCCTCAAAGGAGCAGTTTGAGAAGAAATACAGGAGACCAATATCCTGTGATGTGCAACTAAGATGATATTTTAGGCAGGAAGGTAGTATGATTGTAAGTACTTGTCCCTGTGAAAGGTCAAGCATGGGGAGATCACATCTAACTGTTCAAAACTTTCCCATAAAACATTGCAGTCATAGATCCACAGTGGTATAGTGATCTAAGCATTAGGTTCAATTCCCTTTTTGACCATGGAAACCTGCTGGGTTACCTTGGATGCATCACATACTTTCAGCCCCAGAAAACCCCATGATAGGTTCACCTTACGGTCATCATAAGCTGGAAATGACTTAAAGGCACACAATAACAACAGTCATAGCAGTCATACATTTTCTATCAAGAAGAGCAGTACTAATGAGAAGTCCCAAGAATGGGGGGGTTTAGTTTTGTAAATCCATTAAGGAAATCTTGATGGTGGGTGAACCAGGAAGAACTCCCATGAAGTTTAAGCTTACTGGAAACAAATATCAAAAATACTCCAAACAAGCAGGCAGAGATGCCAGAATTTCCTTAAGAAATTCCTTCCTTCAGAATGGAGAGGATGTCTTGAATCTTATATTCTGTAGCAAGATATCCCTTTCTGAGAAGATGTGTCTAAACTTTCTTCACTTTAAGGCATAAGATAATGGGTAGAGAGGCAATTACTTGTTGTATATCTTGGTTAACAGATGGACTGGCTGTGCAGTGAACTTGAGAATTATGTGTGATGCATTCTACTCCTGCTATGTGTGAAAAGGTTTGGTCACATGCAGAGATGAAAGTAAGTTCCTTGAGCTACCTTAAGTAGCAGTAAGCTTCTCAAGGCAACTACAATGCGATGAGGATAAACTTATTTCTGTCCTGTAGAAGTTTGGCTATGATTCTTGAAATGAATGGTGTACATGGAAAGGCAGGCTTTCCAAATGGCATAGGAAGACCCATCATAGTGTTGGGCTACCCCCATCCCTTGTTGCAAAACACGGAACATTATGGCTGCTGTACAACGCTATGTGTTGGCTATGGACACAAACAGGTCTACCACTGGATGAGGTCTCTGGCAGCAGAGAAGGCAACAAGAATGCATGTCAGAGACTAAAATCTTTCCCTTGCAGCTAAGGTACTTTGTGAAGTATCACTTTGAGGCCAGAAGTGCCCAGGAATGGAGTGTCAGTGGTTGGCTGATGTCCCAGAATGACAAAGACAACAAAGAAGACGCTGAACAAAATCCTGAACGATGAAACAACTGTAACATACTGCCACAGCTGACGAAAAGAAAAAAAATCAGGAACCAGTACAGTCATCCACACCTTCTGTCACCTTCTGCCAACAACTCTTCAAAGTTCTGACAGTTCCTGTGCAGGCACAGAACAACTCATGTGTATGAGGTACTGGAACCACAAAGAAGAATCATAAATAGTCCCAACAGGCAGTTGCTTATCTCCAAGTTTCCACATGACATTATTTGGTCAGGATTGTACTCTCTTCTTAATACAAAATACAAAAAACTTTCATTACAAACATATGTCATCCCCATAAAGCTTTCTACTACAGAACACTTTTAGCACTTGAAAACAGTGTGTTTCAACCATGAAGTTGGAAACACCAGGAGAAGGAAGAAATCTGATGCTACATGCATCAGACAAAGAAAGCATTTTTTGCAGAGTAGGATTACTCAGTGAATGCCCAAAAGCTACACTGAAGAAACAGTATTAAAGTAAAAGAATTAAATACTTAATATTATAAAGTTTGTTTTAACCAATATGTTAGCTGAGTAGTGTATACATTCTCGATGCTGACGCGGAAACTGCAAGGGCTACAACTGTAAATCTGTGAAAGTGGAGGGCCAACAGTATATACAGTCACATACATATATACATATTCAGTCATGTATCTGGCCATACGTTATAATAATGCTTACCAAAAAATGGTGGATGCATGGAAACAGAACAACATCAGCCAAAGTGAAATAAAGTCCTTCTGCAAAAACATGTTCCAACTGTGGGAGTTCTGATGTTTTCATCTTCCTAATGTGAGAGGGTTCCCGGGAGGTAGCAGCTTGATTTTTTTGCAGAGTTAATTTAGAAAGAGCTACTTTCAGTTCCAGATCTGCACCAGAGGGTTCCAGATTTTCTGTTAATTTTTCCTCTTGTGAAGAAACACCATTATTTGATTCTTTGACAAAGGTCTTTTGCTGTTGAACTTTCTGCCTTCGAATTTTATCATCATTGTGCACTCTTACAGGTTCTCCCAATTTCTTTTCTAACTGTAGTATCTCCTCTGGAATACTCTGGTGTTGATCAGGAGAAACCTGCAAAAAGTTTTCAACTGCCAGAGGAATGCTGATTTCACAAAGTCTGGTCCATTCACTAACCTGTAAATAAGTACAATCACTAAGTTAAGGGCTGATTTTATATCTGCACTCACAGAAAACATAAAAGAAATTCCAGCAAAAGTCTGAAGAGTTACGGAGTGTGGCCCTTTATTTTCATAACAAAGGTCTACACAAACATACTGAGCTTTTCTTAGTGACATAGGTCCCCGTTTCCTAAGGTTGGATTACTCATAATCAAAATTCTTCAGCTTTTTCATATTGGTATTCTGTACAATCTAAAATTAGTATTCAATATTATTTGCATTACATACTTTACTATTTTACATGGTTTGTTTCCATTTAATCCATTCTAAACATCTAGCATTGCATTATATTGGTAACCTGAATCCATTTGAGAAAGAAGACCAAAATATGTTACTGGCTTGCTTTCAGATAGTAAAAGATAGTGAAATGATCAATCTGTTTGAAATTGATTATATATTGAACAAGATTTTATGTATTTGAAATTTATTACAAATCACTCTAAATATATATAAAAATAAACTCACTTCAGCACAAGCTTTCAGACAGGTATTTTTAAAGCCCAAGAGTTCCAGAATATCTTTTTTTGATGGATCTGTCTCATACGTTTTACGTATAATGTGCCTCAATACCACAGCAAGTCCTGCTCGGCAAAATCTTCCACACTTCTCAACAACAGCAGGTAAACAGCAGCTCTGGAGCACTAAAGGAAGTTGACACCTTTTGATGAAGCAAATATCCAGGTCCTCTGGTAGTACTTTGTCTCTAAACTGGGAATTTGAAGCTGTTTCATCTGGAGATACTAAAAAAACTCTGAACATCTTGCAGTCACAGTATGACAACAGGAATAAGGATACAGAGGTATGGAGA
The DNA here is from genome assembly GCA_948474755.1 of Ctenosaura bakeri. Classification (NCBI taxonomy): domain Eukaryota; kingdom Metazoa; phylum Chordata; class Lepidosauria; order Squamata; family Iguanidae; genus Ctenosaura; species Ctenosaura bakeri. The sequence goes on from CAOLHI010002531.1 coordinate 188,357, forward strand.
GGAAAGATACGATCTCCAGTCTGATGAATGTAGTCGAGATACAGGTGGTCTTCAGAAACAGCTTTCATTTTTTCTTAAAGGAAAAAAATTGGGTTAATAAGAGAGTAGATGGCTCCCTGCAACTTTTGGCATCTTTACTTATGTTGCTATAGTATCAAGTTCTGCTCATTTCTATCCCTGCTTCACATTACCAGCAGTGGCCAGCAAAGGCAGGAAATACTTGGGAACAATACTGATCAATGTCCCTGTACATTTATAGGTAGGCAGAAACATCAGTAGAATGATCCAGTATAGCAACACATCATATTTAACTGTCACATAATTCTTATATTTAAATAATTACTGTATACAATTTTTACAATAAAAACAAATACATGAATAAAAGTCACCAGCATTTATTAGTCAAGAAATTCTTGTTTGAGAAGAAAAAACATTTTCAACAGGGACCAAAATCAGAGTACATTCACACAGTTGGAGGACATTCTGCAGCATGGAAGTCAAGGTCCTTCTCTTTGTTGATATCAAGATCTCCATCCCATATGGAAGTACCAGAAATGTCTCTTCAGAAGTTTCCCACCAATTTTTTTTTAATAAGTCACAGATCAAATTACAACAGGCAGACACAAGATGGCACACTTCTGAAAAAATTACAGCTAAATAAAGTAATATCTTCTTAGATACCTTCATTATACCAAAAACTATGATATCTGTAATAATGTTTATAGCCCAATTTTTCAACAGTAAAGGGGATCACAATGTGTACAAGTGCTATTGTAACTATACAAGATCTATTAAAGAGAAGTGTCAGGAGTGTTCTTTGTATACAAATTATAAATCTGCTAATTTATTATGCTCTTTATCAATTTGAGTAACCACTTCATCAGGTCACTAAGAGCAGTAAATAGAAAATTTGGAACTATATAGTAGTTTTAGAGTTCGCCTTTAAAAACTGAATTCACTACTGACAATATTCTTCAGCACAAGCTTTCAGATAGGTTTTTTTTAAAGCAGACAAGTCTTTATAAAGAAAGACAGATTCAAACCAATAAGGCCCCAAACTATACAGAAAAAAACATTAAAAGTATTCATCAAATAATAAACTCACATGTTTAATATCAAGTGATTTTGTTCCTTCTTCCAACCTCCTTCTTTAAAACTCAGCTGTGTAATGGCATTGTTTTGGGACAACCACTTGCAAATGCAGTAATATAAATCATCCCTCTCATAATGTGTCTGCAAATTGATTCCTGAAGAGAAAGTCAAGCCATTTGCAAATATCAGTCAGTAATTAAAGTTGCTGCTTTTCCCATTTTTTAAAGTCAGTAAAAAAATTGTTTTTCTTTTAGAAACCCATAAAGTTATTGTATCTTTGCATAAATAGCCAGCTTTTGACTCATCTGGGGACAGAGTTGCATATAAATTAAAATAATTTATTATAAACTAAATAAACTAATAAATTATTATAAACAATAATTTTATGAAAGATAGCATATTCATCTAGAACAGTCAGACTGAATTCTGCCTCAGGCTAGACATATACAGTTTTTTTAAAAAAAATCTAAAAACTTTAAAGGTATGGAACCTCACAAGTAGATTAATATATTGTCTTACCTTTTGTGACACTATGTACGAGTAATGCACATTTGTTTTTCAATAGCAATCATACAATACCAATTCTATATTATCAAAGATGTCTCACAACACCCAACCTATATATAACACTAAGGCTGTAATTCCAAATAATTTCTTTTTAAGATCAAGCCTCACTGAACAGTGGCACTTAGTTTTGAAAAAAAATGCAAAGATTGTACTGCAGTTCTAGACACTGAGAATAAATCTTACTGAAATGGACATTATGTTTGAGTAAATATACAAGCACACCTCAGTTAATGAAGTAGATACATTCCTGGGCATTACTTCTTCAACAGAAAATTTGGTACTAGAGGCAGCAACATGCAAAGAACAAGGACAGATTCCTACATCACACACAGACACATTAAAAAAAAAACCAGTACGACATGTTTCAGTACACTTTGTATTCAAAACTGACAGTATTCAAATATAAAATGAAATAACTAGGTCAGATAAGCCTTTCATATGTAAATAAAAACATTTTGAACCTTCTAGAGCAGAGTCTTCCAAACTTTTCACGTTGGTGACACATTTTTTAGACATGCATCATTTTGCGACATAGTAATTCAGTGGGTGGAGGCAGCCTTTCCACTCGAGCCTCGCCCGCTGCCATCCTTGCCAGGATCTTCCTCTGCCCCAAGGGGCCGCAGCAGGAGAGGCAGCCCCTCCACCTGGACCTGGCCTGCCACCATCCTTGCTGGGATCTTCTTCGGCCAGGGTGGCAGCAGGAGAGACAGGCCCTCCACCCAGGTCTCCTTGGCCTGGGGTGGCGGTGATGGGAAAGGCAGCTCCTCCACTTGTTACTTTCACGTGACACATCTACACACTGCAGCCGACATACTAACATGTTCTGATACACAGTTTGGAAAGCTCTGCTCTTGACACCACTTGATAGCTTCTTTCACAATGTATCCAAGGATGACTGTTTCTTTCACCAGCTTCCACTTTTATTTTACTTCTATTTTGGTGGCCAAACTTATGTCTATACTTTTTCAAAATATGCTAGGGGTCATTGCTGAAACAGGTTTATCTCTCTTCTCCCTTTCTCTCCATTTTGCTATTCATGTATGTTCCATAAGAGATTCTGGAGTCAGCTATTTACTGTGCCTGTTGTAGACAGGCACATGCAGCTACATTAATACCTACTAAAATAGAATTTTATTCTTTCTCAGTTGAAAATGTTATTGCATTGTTTACTATACATTTGCTGCTGCAACTGGATACAGAAACTGGGTTTCTCCAACCTTCCATCATCCTCCCAATACTGACACTGCTAATATTTTCCTATTAAACAGAGAGCAAAGAAGAAAAGAGGGAAGCCATAAAAAGACTTTGTCAGAGGCTTTGTTAACTGAGTAACGCCTTTATTAAAAACCCAAGTGATTAACCCCGAATTAAAAAAAGAAACATTCAATATTTCCTTTAAAAAAAGGCTGCATGTCAAGATATATTTTTTAAAAAGACACTGGAAATGTCTAACACATTTAAGAAACTCCTGTATTGCCCATTTATTCTTTCCAAAATAATGCCTGGGAAAGGCATTAAAGCAATTCATTGGTTGATATGCATTGGGTAATTTTTAGAAAGTCTCTTTTTCCATCAGTTGTACAATACTGGTGCAAGTTCTTCAGCATCTGGCATTTAAAGGGTTGAGTAGCCTACAGATTTTATTAGTTATTCAATACACAATGGGAATAGGGATTACATTTCTGTTTTGCAGAATACAGACATCATTTTAGTGACTATAAGAAGCCCCCACCTTTTGATACTGAGGCCAAGTTCCATTAATTTGACAAGGGTTCCACTCTTTCAACAGTTCTTTTTTTCTGTGAAGGCTTGCTTAGAACTGCTCACATAATTTTGCTGCTTGCAAAGCAAGGTGAGGGTCAGAGGAAAGTGCTAAGCCAGCTGAGAGACTTTGCAAGCAGTGCATGTGCAGTTGGTAACAAGTGAGCCTGCTTAAGTCCTTCATGCTCCTGACAGTACAGTACATGTTTTGTGCTTTTCAACCAATTCCATTTTCTGACAGTGCTGCAGTCCCTAATCTGTCAAATAAGTGGCAGAAACCTGTAGTTCTTCCTGCCTCCTGTTTACTGCATGATGTGTGCAACTACAGACTCCATTTATTAAACCTATGGACCACATTGTTTGATATGCACAACTATAGTCTCAGCTTTTTACTATCTTTGTAAACAAATCAACTTATTTCCCCTTCCTCTATGAAAGTCAGAGACTTAAAAAATGTAACAGCACCTCTTGTCGTGTGCCAGTTTATGTAAGCCTGGCTTCATATACTATCTTTCCGATTTCAAATTACACTGATCTAGCATGGCCAGCTCTTGGATAAATTAATAAATGTTATTCATTATCAATAACATTATTCTTGAAAGTTCAATGATAATGAACTTCACAAAAGTTTAACTTTGGAGCTGAGATATCAAAAAGAGTGATAAGACTGTGAGAAATCTGTATGTTTTTTGAGGAATTACATGCACTGGCCTGTCTCTTTTAAAGGAAGTATGAAATAAAAATTAAATAATTCAAATAAGAAATTATTAAATGAAAACAGAACTCCTGTGAAACAGACAGCAAGCTAAAATAAATGAATGACACAGAAAGGAGTTAAAAAGAAATATTAGTCTCATGACTTTTGCATATCTTCACAGGATTATTTAGTTTCTTCTGAACAGACCTCTTCATTGCTCAGAAGCCCATTGTAAATAAGGAAGTATGCTGTTTCAGGCACACTCTAAAGGAGAACGGTGACTCCTTGCTCTCTACCAAATCAGTTTAAAAGTGAAGAGAGCTACTTTCCTCTTCTGAAAATTCTAGTGTACTGCTGATGTGATTTGGGGCAGGGGGCAAGGGCATATGGTCAGTGTACAACCCTCTAATGTCTCTGGGTGGGTGGGCTAATGCAGCCCCCTAGCCTTCCACAGTTGCTGTTTCTGATCTAAAGAAAAGGTCTTTTTCATTAAAGCAATGCAATCCTAATTCAAAGATCTACTGTCGTATATACTGTATAATCTACTGTATATGCAAAAGTCTCTTGTTGCTGCTCAACTGCCCTTATGGCAGTGTAATCCCCTTCTGTCAAGAATCTCAGATATCATAAGTGCTCTGTTGGCTGTGACTGGCTGGCAGACGAGCCAAAAAGGGACAGAAAAGGATTGGAGTGAGAGAGATGAGTTATGCCAAATCCAAACTTCCTCCAGGCATTATACTGACACAAATTTATGCCAGTGTGAGGATAGTTCTCAGTAATTTATACACATTAACCCAGGCAGACATTAAACAGCTGACATCCTCTTCTCCTCCATATACTGGGGAGCAGGAGGGTAAATTGCACTGGCTGAATTTTGGCAGGTCTATTAAAGATCTGTTAAAGCAAGAACAGGGAATGTGTGACTTTCCAGTTGTTGCTGAACTACAACTCCCATCAGCCACAGTCAGCATGGCTAATAGTCTATTTGGGAGCTATTGTCCAACAACATCTGGGGGAATCACACACTTCCCAACCCTATGCTAAAGGACCCATGTTCCTTGCCAAATTGTTTATTTTAAAAATGCCAAAAGGAAAGGAAAACTCAGCAGCCTTATATTCTTGTCTCCCACGACTCCCAAGTGCTGGAGCTCAACCCTCTTCCAAAAGCAGATTAAATATCAAGAATTGGACAGATATTGTTCAAAACAGAACACTAGGACACACTCTCTCTCAGCCAAACCCAAAGAAAAAAGTAATTGTTCCAAGCTATCTCGCAGGCTGGCCACATGCCTCAAAGGCCCTTCCCTAGACTGCAAACCCCAGGATTCCACGGGATGTTTAAAGTGGAATAATAGCAGTCTAACAGCCTATGCGGAAACGGCCCTAGTGATGTAAGACTCTTTTTCTTGATGCTTTCAGATGTGAGGCAAATTGAATTGGGACGGGGAAGGAAAGAAAAGACAATTATCTTCCACAAAATCACTTTAAAAAATAGTAGTAGCCGCAGCAAAGATGCCCAAGGCTCCCTCGTTCTGTATTATATTGTCTACGTGTTGCCGCCCAGTTGGTCCCTGGCGCAGAAAAAGGCTTCGATGATTTCATCCCCGCCGCTAATTCAGCCTCCTCCTCTCCCCCGCCCGCCCCCGAGCGTCCATTTTCTTCTTTCCCGCTCCCACCGGACGGCCCCAGTCAGCCCATTCCCCGCAGTCCCCTACCAGGCCGCCGCCTCCCAGCAGGAACTCCAGGCTCCGCCTTTTCCTCCGCTCCGTCATGGCCGCCGCTCGTCGCTTCCGGTGGTTGCCAAAGAGAAGCAAAGAAGCGAGCAAGCGCGCCTGGCCGGTCCCTCCGGGAAGACGCGCGGAGCTTCCCACCGCCGCCTGCGCGCGCGCTTTGTCTTCGTCGCGGGATGACCTCGCTGGACGGGAAGACGAGAAGAGCCCCTACGGGGTTTCCCTGCCGGTGTCTCTCCTGAGGTAAAAAAAGCAGGGCTGGGAAGGGGGCTTTTTCAATCTATAGCGAGAAGTGGTGGGCGGCTCCGCCTCTTCCGCATCATTACTCCCCCTTTCCCCCCGTTTCTTTCTAATTAAAGAACCATTTCTGCCACTCTGATCACGCAGTGTTATTATATTGTTAATTGTTGCAGCCACAATAAGTAGTAATATTTACTGTTTTGTATATATGTGCCTTGGGCTGTAGACTTGTGGTGACCCCATGGATTTTTTTTAAATAGGGTTTTCTTAGGCAAGGAATGACTCAGAGGTGGTTTTGATAGTTCGTTCCTCTGAAATTCAGCACCTGGTATCCGTTGGCGGTCTCCCATCCAAGTACTAACCCGGGGCTGACCCTGTTCAGCTTCTGAGATCAGGCAAGATCTGGGGCTTTTAGGATGGATGTTGAAGAGCAGTGTTAAGTTTTACTGAACAAATTATTTGTAGCGTTTGGGTAGGACTTTTACTGTGTTTGTAAGGCTGCCTATGTTTTTAGTGACCACAAAAATAATCTAATCCCACATTTAGCAATAAGGCAAAAGCACTAGCTACATGTTCCTTCCAAAGAGATTACAAACCTCCAGTGAGGAAGAAGGCTGTATATTATCTGGTGGCACCTTAATCAGTCTTTATTACTTCATTTTATTAAAATTTCACAAGAATAAAACAACATTTTCTTACTGTTAATTCAAATGCAATATTTCTTGATTCTTCCTAGACTGATCCTGCTTCCATCTTCAATGTCAATCTAATTTACATTTCCCTTAGCACTGCATAAACATATATTTTGTAGGTACATTGCATTTCATTTTCTTTATCCAGCTTCATGATATCAATACAACTCCATACATTACACTTTCAAACTAATATCATGAACTACTGACTTCTTAAATTCGTCTCCCTACCCAACTCAACTATTTGCCATTCTTTCTGAATTTCATCGTCTGTTTTCCCTTTCAGCCTTTGTGATACTATATCAGCATGTTTATTCTCTATAAAAGTCCCCCACCATTGTTCAACTGTAGGTATTATTTGCAATTTCCAAACCTTTGCATATTCAATATGTGCTGTTGTTATCATATACAAAACTATCCTCCAATTTTTCTTAATAATCATATTATCAACTGTGTCTATCGTATTCAATAAGTACATTTCGGGAGTCATCGGAACTGAAACCTTCAATATTTTACATATCTGATTATGTATTTCTGACCAATATTTCTTAGCCTTTGAGCAAGTCCACAACATATGATATATCGTACCCACTTCTTTCAAACATTTCCAACAGAACCCAGTACCTGTTTTATACATCTCTTAATCAGTCTTTATTACGAGATACAAGACTGTTTGTTGCTGCAAGACACCAGCACAGCCACTGATTTGGAGTATGTTAATTTGTAATAGTTTACAACAACCTGGAACTTTTATACACATATTTCAAGGTAGAAATAGAAGAAGGACTTGCGTAAGACCGTCTAATGAATTAGTGTTGTTTTTAATTGCTGTCAAATTGATTTTGACTTACGGTGATCCTATGAATGATCAACTTCCAAGGCACCCTGTTATAAACTAAAAAATGTGGGATAATTTAACAAAAATCCATTTTTTGGTAACTATAAATACCCTATCTGCATTTCTTTCAGATATCTGACCACAATTTGAAAATCTTATTTTGAGAAGTGAAACGCTCGGCTCTAATATTGTCCTATGGGAGGCAAGTGTATGCCTTCAGTCTAATGTGTACATGGTGCTCACTCAATAATGCTGTTAGAAGAAGGTGTAGGTTAAGCCTCTATGCCTTTATAATTGTCTAGAAGAATTTTGGCCAGGGTAGCTTTGTCCCTTAAAAAAAAAAAAAATGTCTTTTCCACAGTGTTCCTACCTCTGTAAAATTTTGAAAGTCACATTGTATATCTGCTCTTTCTTGAATCAGGTATGTTTTATCAGTGGGATTGTGCCAGAACTGGGGTGCAGGAGCCTTGCAACCTATATTATAAATCAATCATAAGTCACCTCCCAAGTATTGTCGGAGAGCATCTCCTAATGTTCTTGTCTACCATAACCAATAGTAGGGAATCACTGAAGCTGCAGTTGAACATCTGATGGTCATATGTTTCCACCCTTGATCTGAGTGCATGGAAATAAGCCATGGGTATTTAATTTCTAGAAATGCTTCTGTGCTAGCCAAGGATTAGCTGACAAATGAAACATATATTTAAACTTCTGCCTTCTTGTTATTCCCTTTTTCAATTATAGATGCTACTATGGCTGCTACTATGAACTTGGAGCTTGACCCCATATTCTTGAAAGCTCTGGGTTTTCTGCACTCAAAAAGCAAGGATTCTGCTGAAAAACTCAAAGCGCTGCTTGATGAATCTTTGTCTAGAGGGATAGACTCAAGCTATCGTCCATCACAGAAGGTACTAGCCTTAATAAATGAATATCTGTGGTATTTTGTGCTATGTGTACATCCTAAAACTGAGGTTTGTTTGTTTCATCCCATAAGTAGTGTCTCATTCAGTGGCGTACAATGCTCATTTGCAGCCTCTGGACAGTAACAGGATTGCCAGTCGATGGGCATACACAGACTACTGAGACTGTCTTCTGTGAGCAGATATTTAGGAATGGGTTGCAAGTGGCTTACACCAGTGCTAATCAGAGTGATAGTCTGTAGATTATTGCCCGTCCCTGGTGAGTTTCCAGGAAAGTAAGAAATCATTATAGCCAATAGCCAATAGGGAAAAATGATTGTCAGTTCCCCATATCAGCTTGAAATGCGCTGGCCTGTACTGGCCTCTAGGTGGATCTCATCTTTCCTTCCTTTGTTTATCCATATAGGAAGAGTACGTTTTTTAAGTTGTGTGTTGTTTATTTATCATTGCAGAGCAGCAGTTTCTAGCAGTACCTTTAATGTAACATTTTTGTTCTGTTTTAATCAGGAAGTAGATCAACCTAAAGTATCTATTGCAAAACCAATTTCTGTTAAACAAGAAATTAAGGCTTCCTCGGGCCTTCCTCCAGGTAGCAATAATGGCAAACCTATTGCAGCTGAAAAGGTGAAAAAGGAAGTGGAAAAGCGATCAGCTGATAAAGTAAGTTTTATTGTTATTTTGAAAACATTATTAGAATAATTTAAAATGTAACATATTTATTTTTTTAAAGAAGTTTTTATGTTTGCTTCTGGAGTGGCATTAATCTGCTTTGGTAGCTGTGTTTTTACCATATATTATTTAGTTAATTCCTGTCTCCTTTCAGAACTATGTGCTATACCCTTTCTTCTCTGCACAGATCATTTAGTTTCAACTTGTCTGCAAGTTACTTAGCTGCTTCTTGGTACTGCATGCTAAAGGAGCATGCTAATTTTGCTGCTTCTTGGTACTGCATGCTAAAGGAGCATGCTAATTTTGCTTAGTCTGTTTATTTCATCTCCCGTCCCAATTGACTGCAGGGCTTCTATTTAATGCAAAGCTCTAATTAAATCCTGCTGTTGCTAGAGTGGAAGAGTGATAGGCCTGGAAGGGCTGGTTCAAATCATAGCTCAGTCAGTGAAGTCACTTGGGTGACCTTAGACTGCAGTGTGAAACATGTGGACCATAGGCATTGATTTTTTTCCCCTCTCCCAGTATTCTGCTTCTGCCAAATAGCACTTAGAATATCAGCATCCAAAGTACTGGTTATGATCCTTAGAGCCCTACACAGCTTTCAGCCTTTTTACTATGGCTATTAATCTTCTTCTGCTCTAGTATAACAGAAGAGTATGCCTGGCCCTTATTAAAAAAACAACAACTTTGAATTATTCAAGATAATAAATCTGAAAACTTGAGATACGTAGTGCAGAAAATTATTTTACAAGTTACAGTTGCAAAACATCTAGTCTTTAAATCTTAAGATCTATAATGAGTACAGATATTAAACAAATTGGAATTTGTTAGAAGAAAACCTCTGAAGCACTTCTTTCAGATGCGTTAAGCAACAAAACCAAATGGTTTTAATTTTAATTTGTCAATACGTTTCTGTTCCCATCAGAATGGTTATAAGTTGGTTTTCCATTATTATTGAACTGTAATATTCAGAATTTGCACATTCTGCATAATCAGAGAGGATATTTATTTGAATATATTAATGACTATAGAGTATGTAACATTCATTAATGATATTTCAGTATGCCGGCTAGCATTTGTTATCTTTCATTATCAAACTTCTTTCCTATTTACATTCTCAAAGCTCCAGTATTTTTGCCAATAATGTGTTTATATTATTTAACAGATGAAACTGGAAATCAGTGAAGGGACTGATATCCCAAAGAAACCACGACTAGAAAAACAGGAGACTCGTTCTTCCCCAGTCACAGTGCAGACTAGTAAGGATTTGGCCATGGCAGACCTGTCTAGTTTTGAAGAAACCAGTGCTGATGATTTTGCCATGGAGATGGGTCTGGCTTGTGTTGTTTGCCGGTGAGTTGTATAAAATGTTCTGGAACAGATTTGAAGATTACAGCTGATTATTTTGTTGCCACTTCTAGATATCATTGAATTATCCTTTGTGCACAAATCTTCATCCCTTAGATTTCTTTCTTGCTAATCTTTTTCCCTATGATCAATGAAATCAAAGAGCTTTGCTTTTAAGCTGCAAATTATGTGTTACACAAATGAAAGTAAGAAAGAAACAATGTGTATAAGATTTCAGCCTTAATTAAGCTTTTTCAAATTAAGCTTCACTTTGTGCAGACAAACAAGTTCACATTACATCACAGCATTTTTCTACAGATTTCCTACTTTCAAAATGTATAAGGAAGCAAGAAAAGTGCAGCCCATGAAGTGCATTCCATGGGTCCCTGTTTTGCAGCTCTCAAAGCACCTAAGCCCTGATTTTTTAAAAATTGTCTATCTCTCTCAGACAAAATATGCCACAGAAGTGCTCAAACTGCCACAAAATGCACGGTCATTTGGGTCTACTTACTACCCCCTCAAGCTTGCAAAACCTCTCAAACTGAAGAATAACAACCTTTTTAAAGGAGAAACTAGAAATCCCTGCCCCCTTCACAGTTGCACATCCCTGCTTTATAATACTGTGAAACATATGCTTTGTTTAGATCAAAGTTCTATCTCTAACTTCAAATATTATGGTGCCTTAGATTTATGTATATGTATAATGCACTTCATACCTTTATCACTTAATTTTTAAAAAATCTTTTCAGTTTTCCTTCATGGTTTCTGTGACTTACATACTTGGTTCACATTGCACATGCACAAACCATCTTCAGAAATTTGTAGACTGGAGAGATTGTTTTGGTAAGAACTCTCACCGCACAAGGTCTAGTGCAGTTCCTGCACAAATCCTCAGTTTTTGTTGTTATTTGTCTGCTGCTGAAGCAGAAGAAGCAACATTGAGACCTCTTCACTTTGGAGATCGAGTTAAGTGTTTAAAAATCTTTTGCAGAAGGGGAATCTCTTTATTGTTCTCTCACCCCCCCCCCCGTCTGTCTCTGTCTCTCTCTCTCTTTTCTCTTTTGCCTACCTTTCCCTCGTTTCTTTTCACCCTGTCTTGGAGGTTTGAGAAGCCTTTTTTTCCTTACTAGTACATGCATGTAATTTATCACATGCTGACAGACGTATCCAATGCAGGACATAGACTGACCATCTCCATAGTGAGATGGTCAGTCCTCTGCCCAAAGAGACAGGTCTCTTTATGTCTGCATGCCCTGACGGGACAGACATTCTCACACACTTTCTGAGAGGCTGGGATCAAGAACAATCCTATTATCCTTGTTCATGTTTACCCAAAATATATTTCCAAGAGAGGAATTATGAACTTTGATGATACTGGAGACTATGACACATGCCCCCCAAAAGATCCTCATAATCCAAAAATTAGCAGTACCAGTACCACTAAATTTCAGGCAAGCAACCTTCCTCTTTGCTAAAAATGTTGATGATTGAAAACATTGTCTCAGAGCTCTTCATTCTTGAAGAAATGCCTCCAGGAAGTATCATACTCCATTTAACAAAAAGACAGATTGTAACAGTGTTTTCCCCAGTCTCTCCACAACCTCCATGGTGCAGCTGTACCCTTTGACAAGAGGTTAAGTGTGACAGCTTGACATTTTATAACATCAGAGATGTGGGTCTTTAATATTAGGAACAGAAAATATGTGATCAAGTTCATTATTTTTCCACTGGTGGGAGGCATTTGCTTTACGTTACACTTGGAATCTCTTCGAAGGAAAACCTACCATCTTTTCCAAAGAGTCATAGAGCCTGTACCAGAAAAAATATTAAAAACTGTAGCTTTATTGCACCTGTTAAACACTCTAACTGGGTTCAGTTTTCAAACTGCATACTTCAGAAGTTCTCTCTACATTTCATTGACTTTAGGGAGTCCATGCTAACTAGAGGCATCACATTACCAGCAGCAGAATAAATAGAAAAATGAATCACCATAGCTTTCAGCAGGAAGATACTTGAAAAATTTGTTGTGTTTAACCAGTGTTTAGTTTCAAATCTAAATATTGAAAAGCAAAAAGACATTGGACATTGCAAGTGGTGCATAATCATATGAAAATGAAGGATTAATGGTGAGCTTGCACATCTTCCAAAAATTTCTGCTAAATTGTATCCATTTTCTTTCTTTTTTAACAAAACCATAAACCTACATTGGCTATTTCTATTTTTAAAACAACTTAGCTTGAAATCAGACTCTGGCTGTTTTTGCTTATATATTCCATTTAGATTCTAGCAACAATCATATTTCATAGTATTTAGAATATAAAAATTATACTATTTCCTTGTGTCACATCATTGGAAGATCTTTACTTTTTCTGGCCCAGTTTATTTTTTTTAAAAAAAATAAACTATATTTTGGATTTAAGGCTGTAATCCATGAATTTACTTGAGACTGTGTTTGATTGAAATCAGTGGTGTTTTCTCCTGAAGAAATCTGCTTGGAATTATATACCACATGGTCCAGGATTTCTGATTTTTTCCCCTATTTTCTTTTTTTAAAAAATTAGTCTTTTTTTTAAAAAAAAACCAGCTGTTCTTGAAGCCATCTGGTCAATACTTTCAATCTCTATTTTTCTATTAAGTAAAAGAACTGCATATTTCTTTTCCCCACCCATTTGCAAATAAAGTTTCCATGGTTACCTGCATACCTGTACCATGAGGCTGTGTGAAAGAGCAGACTAGGCAATTACATAAACCCGATTTATCATCTCAAAGAAGAGGTCATTAAGTAAATGGTGTTTGGCTAATGTGAAAACATATTTCTGTTATTTATTTAATTATTGAATGTATATATGAATAAATAAATGAACTATTCACATATAGTCACTAAATTTTCATTTATACATTTTTCCAGCAGAAGCCCAAACATTTTTATTGTTTCTTTCATGTTTATGCCTTTAATGTGTAATTGCAGGAATAGCATTTTTTGCTGCTTCAGCTTTTACTTCCAAACTATATTATACCGTTTGTTGTTGAAAGTAAAGGAAGCAACATGGTCAGCATCAACTGCAAAACATTTTGTAACTTTTCACAGTTGTGCCTTAATTGCACAGTCTTAAACCTGGATTCCCTTTCTGCTAGAATTATCTTTTTGTATAATATACTGCTATTGTACTTCTTTTTAGTTTTGTAGAGCCAGTATTGTGTAGTTGTTTGAGCATTGGAATATGACCCTGCAGACCAGGGTTTGATTCCCCGCTTGGCCATGGAAACCCACTGGATATCCTTGGGTCCTTGGTTAGCTTTGAAGGTTTGGTTGGAGGGGTGTCACATGGATAGGCTCTGTAGAGACATTTACAGTCAAAGTTTCAGTGATCTAAACTATTTCAAGAGATGATACTAATTTGAGATGAACACAATTTGCTTTGCAGACAAATGACTGTTACTTCTGGGAATCCATTAGTTGAGTGTCAAGAATGTCATAATCTCTATCACCAAGATTGTCACAAACCTCAGGTGACGGACAAGGAGATGAATGATCCCCGCCTTGTTTGGTACTGTGCTCGATGTACTAGACAGATGAAAAAAATGGTAAGTTCTTTTTCTAGAATCATTGCTAGGTTAAGAGAAATATAATTAAGCCTAGCTAAGAAAGGGGTTTGAGAACTAATATAAAAATAGGAATTGGAAATGTGTAGATTCTGTGATAGAGAAGAGGGGGCTAATGGTATACTTTTCTTGCATTTATTGTGAAGCAAAACAATGCCTTGATTAATAACTGCATTTATATCAACATCATAATATGTTGTCTACCAAAGATGAAGTATTCAGCTTTTTAAAGATGTTAAAATTTGAGCAAGATCATCACAGCATAGGAAGTATCAATTTGGTTAATAAATATATGATCAGTTATACCCTGGCCTACACACTTAAATCATGAATGAATTGTTTTCTGAAGATTATTGTATAAATAAGAGTGACAAATACTGGGCCAGATTAAGCACCTTTGAATGCCCATAAAAGATGAGATTCCTCTTGCATCACTTCTCTCGCAGGGACATGCTTTTATTTTTGCTTGAGCTGCTTGTTGATTTCACAAGTGAAAGGATTTGCAGTTCCTATAATAATAAAAATTTGGTTAATAGAACAAACATTTCAGTATTAGAAACATACGAGGTCTTAAAATAACTTTTTTTAAAAAATTATGAAAGAATCATTCAAAGCAAAGTTTTATTCTTACATTGCCTATTTAAAATTGTACTACTGGACTTAGAAAATAATGTGTAGTAAAACACCTTTGTTGGCAGAAACACAAAAAACTAACTTTTCCCCATAGGTTGTACTTTGAAGAGTGTAATATTTTTATAACATGCAGTATTTTAAGGTAGTAGGATGAAGGGTTGGCTTTATAAATAATAGTTTTTTCCCGTTTATTGCATTTGTTTTCCACATATAGAATGAATTATTTCTGCATGGTAACTTTTGCAGTCAATACCAAAAGAAAATATCAGAATTCACCTCATGGAAAATTCTTGTTTCTTTTTTAGCATTCTTTCTGCTTTCATCAAACTTGAACTGCTTATGCAATATTTTTTCCACACAGCTTCAAATTCCATACATACTTTTATTTTTACTTCTGTTGTATTGATTCTCCTTCAGATTCATTTCTAGGTGCTGCCTATTTATAGGTTTAGTAAATAGCTTTTTGGTTGGACATCGGTAAGATTTTTAGATTTGATTTCACTTCGTTTAAAATAATAATGTGGAAGTGTGTATATAATTCACACAGGCTCAGAAAACACAGAAGCCTTCCCAGAAGCCAGCCCCTGCTGTAGTTTCAGTAGCTCCAGCTGTGAAAGATCCACTCATAAAGAAACCAGAAATTAAGCAAAAGTTGGAGACCACAACAGCCTTCCTAGCATTTAAGAGGACAGAGGTCAAGGTGCTGTACATAAAATGTTTTGTGGAAAATTTGTTTTGTCATATTTTGTACAGGTCTTTGCCCTTCTGCTAAATACAATTTTATTCCACTATTCTTTTCTTTTTCTTTCATATTTTAGTTAGATACCAGTCCTCAGTACAAGGTTAATTTATTGTAGAAAAAGAATTTTCTTTTTAAATGTCTAAATTGTCTGCTGGTTTTCTAGTAATTTGTCACAAAATACATCTGCATTCTTTCTAGCACTAGATAAAGTATAAGAATATTTTTGTCACTATAAGATTTCGGGTGTTTCTTCCATTTACACAGAACATGGAAGTATCAAGTAAGAAGTGTACCAGTATTGCGATTCGTAACTAACTCTACCTTGGAGTGGTATATCATAACAATTGATCACAGTTTTGAAATAATTTGTATTTTTTCTTTATTTCCTGCTCAAAGCTAGATTAGCGAATAAAAGGGTAGCTAAGGGAAGAGCTAGTCTGTAATAAGAGATACTGCTTCTAATAATGGCTGCCTATGTTAGGAAACCTTCTAGAATTGGGATAGGTGAATGCCAAGGTTACAAAGCTTCATTTTTTTATTTTTTTTTTGCAGGGGGGAGAGACAGAAGCATTATTTTGCACTTGATCTTAGCCAAAAGGCCGAGAAGCGATTGACAGAAGCATTATTTTGTTTGCCCATCAGTAATAAAGACCTTACAGGTCTTTCTTTGACCTCTAATTTTGGTAATTGCCAGCTGTTTTCTGAATCAGTCTGAATATAATTTACTAGGTTTACAAGCAAACTAAGAGAAAATAAAGAGTATAGTTCATCAAGCTCATCTTTACTATTAGTTTTTGAAATGAATGAGAACTGAAAAAATATATTTTCTGTTTTTTTGGTTATTTATTTATATGTCCTGCCTTTCTCTTGAGTGAGACCCAAGGCTGCTCACAACATGAATTAAAGCGAGGTCACAAGAATACAAAGAATCACACCAGCATGGTATAATGGTTTGAATGTTGGACTATGACTTTGAAGATCAGGATTCAAATCCCCATTTGGCCATGGAAACCCACTAGGTGACCTTGGGCAAGTCATACTCTCTCAGCCTCAGGGAAAAGCAATGGCAAACTCCCTCTGAAGAAATCTTGCCAAGAAAACCCCATGACAGCTTTATCTTAGGGCCACCTTATGGCAGAATACACTTGAAGGCACATAACAATTAAATAAGCTACCATATTAAAATACCAAAAATGACTATTATTTCTTTTTATTTTATTCATCCAATTTCTATCCCATCTTTCTCCCAGTATTGGACCCAAGACAGCTCAAAATAGCAATATCATTTATCTTTCACAGCTTGTGCTGATTTTACTCTGTGGTACAGGTGATGTAAGCTGCAGTGCAGTTGAGTTGTTTTAGATCTCTTCTTACTGTCTATTGAATACCATATGAGATTAAGGAAAGCACTGTAAACATGTTACATACATGGACAGTCACCTGTACTTATCTGTTAAGCTTAATTGAAAACATTCTTTTTAAACCATTAAAAGGTGATTGTGACTTGAATGAAAAAGGTCTGTTACTAGAATTCATCTGTTGTCCTGCTAGAAGCATCTCCAAGTTAAGTAACAAGAATAATAGTGGATTCTGCTAGGTTTCTTTTTTACTTCCAGTAGTGCCGAAATTCCTTGTAATTACCCTAGAATGTCTACCATTTCTAGATGTGACCGTGGGATAATTATTGCTTATTATATTTATTTAGCTCTTAGGACACTTCTTAGTAAAGAATTTTTTAAAAATATTATTGTCTTAGGTGGTGAATTAAAAGATACAGGTATCTCTATATATACTGTTTAGTTTTTTATTGTGACAACTTGGGTAAAATGCTAATTTCTACTGAGTTAAGAATGTGAAACACATGATCAGCCCATTATTCATGCTACTTTGTTCCTGAGTAAGGATCACTTGTAACTAATGTGAGACTTATCTCTGTTTTGTTTTAGACTTCAGCAACTATTTCTGGTAATTCAAGCAATGCCAGTGCCTCTTCCTCCTCCACAAGTGGCCTTACTGGGTGGGCAGCTTTTGCGGCAAAAACTTCCTCTGCAGGTCCATCAACCACCAAACTCGGATCTACAACCCAGAGCACCAGTGGCAAGCCTGCTTCAGCCTCAAGTAATCAGAAGCCTGTGGGTTTGTCAGGGCTGGCAACAGCTAAGGCAGGGCTAGGATCAAAAATGGCATCTCCTAACAGTAGCACAAGTCTTGTTCAGTTGAAGCCCCTTCCACCTCTCACACTGGGGAAAACAGGTCTTTGTCGTTCAGTAAGCAGTGACAACGTAAGCAAAGTAGGGCTTCCTAGTCCAAGCAGTTCAGCCCCAGGCAGCAGCCAAGCTGCTGGTGGAAATGGAAGTGGTGGAACAGCAGGCAGCAGTGGGAGCAAATCAAGTACAGAATCTGGTAATCAGTCCCCATCTCTGAAAGGTCCTACTTCTCAAGAATCACAGCTCAATGCTATGAAAAGATTACAGATGGTCAAAAAGAAAGCCGCTCAAAAGAAGTTAAAAAAGTAATAGATGACACAATGTAACAGAACTATCTAATGAACTCTTTTGCCTCTGAAGCACAAAAGTGTCTTTAAATTCTAGCCTCAGTTGAAAACATAATAAAATCATTCAATTAACTTATAAATAAATGTCTTTATTTAATGATACTATCTGGGAGGTTGTTCTGTTGGATTTTCAAATACTGTATTCAGAACATATTTTAGACCTACAGGTTTATATCAAAGGGTGTCATTTGGATATGACCCTGGTGAAATCTTTATACTTGTGAAAACTCCATTTTCTATATTGTACAAGAGTCAAATTCAGTTCTTTGATTCTTCTTACACAAGCAGTTTCACAACTCACTGAAGATTCATTACACTGGTGGTTGCACCTATCTCTTAACTCTTGCACAGTTGCCAGCAAAACATGTTTGTCTTTTTCCTGCCTGCATTATGTTGGATACAAGTAATTTGAAGCCTAAACAAGATATGTATGTAACTACAAACATGGAGTGTGGCAAAGTGGATGCAACGAGCTATGAACTTCACATCTAGTTAATATTCTTTACATTCACTATCAGATATGAACTAGAATAAGAAAACAGTTTTTCTTACAAAAAACATAAGGGTGACTTTGCACTCTTCAAACATACTGTTGGGGAATATCCATCACAGAAGGGGAGACACTGCAATAGCTACGAGCTGAGCGTAGAGATAAAAATATGTATAGTTGCTCTGAGGAGGGAAGGGGTTCCTATTTCAATTACCATTGTACTTAAGAATTCAAACATGGAAGAAGCTGCATGGGTGCAACTTGAAATTTGAGAATACAGCCAGCTTCAAAGGTTTCTGGTTATTTTTCACCACCACAAGGCAAATATCACATTTTCCTGTGATGTGTAATGACATGATGAAACTGATACTACAGGGGACAGGCAATAATTTGTATAGTAGTGTTAAACAGTGAGCTCTAATTTTACTGAATTTAGTTCCTTGCTGAGGATTATTTTATTTTTGCATTCAGAAGAGTTCTCAGTTACATACAATAATGTTCCAATATAACAAAAGCAGGAAAATAAAAACAGAAAGAAAAATAAGTACATTGGTCATTGGTTTCTATAAAGGCTGACCAAATGTTCCCATATGAGTCCACTTGTAAATTTGATCTATATAATCACTCTTTCAAATGTTCCAAATGTTACTAAATGTATCCATTGAATCATAGGGAAAGTTATCTTTCTAGTAGCAAAGTATCAATCCTTGAGTAGTCAAAAGGGTGCAAAAATTCCACTTCTATTGGCCATTTGTTAATTTCCAAAAAAACAGAAAAATAGTTTAAAAGAACATGCATCCTGAATATCATGTGACTTTCTAACACCAAATTTATTTCTGTGATCCCTTCCTCCCAAAATGCAGCTACAATGTGACAGCTCCCAAACTTATGTGTTAAGGAAACATTAGCAGCATTAGTTCTCCAACAATTTGCTGTGTAGATGTCGTGGCAACCAGTATCCAAAAGAGCAATTTCTGCTGTATGAAGTAGTCAGAGATCTGTACCACATTAGTTATAACTGTAAAAACCAATGACCAGTGATTAGCCAGGACAGGATATTCCAAATCTTTATTCTTTTTTTGCTGTAGACCTCTAATGTCATGCCTATTTTCATATATATAAATTATTGGTTTGAATATTTGGTTGGCCTCAATGTCACTAATAGTAAGGGAACCTTGGATGCATCTACAGCTGAAAGGCCAAATCTGGATTGTAACAAATGTTTCAGTCATAGATATTGTCATTTAGCTTATAGGTGGTTTAAGCTACTCTTGCAACATTGAAAAAGGCAAAAACTGATCATCAACACTAAGTATCTGGTATAAAGTAACCGTCCCATAATCAGATCATATCTTCCACGGAAATGGTTCCTTACCAGTTCTTACATCTAGGTTTGAGGCAATATTTGTTACACAGTTCTAATCCACTGAAATTGTTCATAAAACATTGCTCTTTTTATAAAATGAGTACAGTCCATTTAAACAGAGGTATGAGAAATGAAAACTCCATGGGTAACTATGGCTGATTACTTACTTTAAGTGGTTATGTCCAAAAATTAATACAAGGTAACAGGTAACCTGAAGATCTGGAAGGCTTTCATTGGAATTTGCATCCTTTTCATTGAAATTCTGGGAGGAGATGAGCCTCCCCTCCAAATCTCCTAAGTAATACTTGGGAGGTATAAGTAGAGGAATTCCACATATAAACCATTCTAGGTATAATATTCATTTTAATTGCATTTACCTTACCCCAAAGACTTGACTGTAAGCCTGCCTATCTCTCTAAATCTTGTGCAATATCTTTTATAAGCTTTCTTATATTAAGATTAATCATATGAGATAAGTCTCTAGGGAGATAATTATGCCAAAAAAGTAATAGAATTTGGGCAATTTGAAACTGCCATACTTTAAATAAGGACTGGATGTAGGTGAGGCTTCATACAGACAAAACAGAAGAGCTGTTGGTCAATAGGAAAACTAATTTAGGATGGGGATTGCATCCTGTTATGGATGGGATTACACTCCCTCTGAAATATCAGATTCGTAGGGTGTTGGGGTGCTCTAGGACACAGCACTGCTCTTGAAAAGCCAGGTTGCTGTGGGGCCCAGAATGCTTTTGCCAAGCTTTGGCAAGTGTGCTAGCTGCACCCTTACTTGGGGTGCGCAGATCTGCCCACAGTGCTTCATGTCATAGGCCCTTTTCACACAGGGTAATTAAAATGGGGTAGTGTGACCTCTAACAGAGGTTGTACACACTGTGGAGTGGATTGGGGCGGACTACTTTAGTGTAGTTCCACACCTCAATCCGATCTGAAGCAACCGGAAGTGGTGGCGCCGCGTGTTTTTTAAAAACCTCTTTTAAGAGGTTTTTAAAAACGGAGCGCGCAGCCCTGTGCAGCCCCGTCGCAGTGCCCCAGTGTAGATTTGCAGGCACGCGCAAGTGCATGCCTGCAGATCTGCCGGACGGGCTTCCAGCTGGTGAGCTTCTCCAGTTGGTGGAGAGCCTCCACCAGCTGTAAGCTGCCATTTTGGATGCTGCAGGACGCCGCAGGAGTGTGGAGCAGCGAACTCGCGCTGCTCCGCATGGCAACGGACTTACCCGGCTGACAGTAAGCTCCGTTTCAGCGCGTTTCCCCATTTCTCCCTCCGCGTGTGAAAGGGCCATAATTATCTTCCAGTTAGACTACTGTAATGCACTCTGTATGTGGCTGCCCTTGAAAAGTGTTCAGAAGATGTAGCTAGTACAAAACAGAACAGCCAGACTGGTGCTAGGTGTGCATTTTAGAAACCATATAATACCAGTCTTGAAAGAACTGCACTAACTTCCATTGTGCTTCTGAGTTTAATTCAAGGTGTTAGTGTTAACTTACAAGGTTCTAAACAAATTGGGGTCAGGATATCTGAAAGACCACTTCCTTCCAAATGAGCCTGCCAGAAATTTGAGATCTTCAGAGAAGGCCTTGTTGCATGTCCCAACACTTCATGAAGTTAGGCTGGTGGGTACACATAACAGGGTTTTCTCTGAAGCAGTGCCTCAACTGTGGAACTCTCTACCCAAGGAAATTAGGCTGGCTTCATGTCTTCTAAGCTTCTGGCAGGCAGCCACAAGAGTGCTGTTTTACATGGTATTGAATGTTTGAAATTGCCGTTTTAATTGTTTTAAAACCAGATTCTAGGATTGTTTTTTCAGACTGCTTTTAGGAGTATTTTAATGTGTTTTTAAAATGTTTTTATTTTTGTATTAATTGTCTTGTTGTTTGTTTCATCATTTTGAGAGCCCTGATGGGCTTGGAGGTAATACAAAAATACTTTAAATAGATAATAGATTCTGTCATGTCTCCCACCAGCCATGTATTTTTAACTTAGATGAGTTAATGAATACCTGGATATTTTACACTTCCTAGGAATATTATTGGAAGATAATCTTGAATTTTATTTATTTTATTTTTATTTATTTAAATTAGATTCATTCTGTACCAAAGTGATGGTGCAGAGATGGATGGGCTGTTTTTGCTCCATAAAAGAGAAGTATGAAAATATAAAAATGTTTAAAAACTTTGTTAAAAATTCCTCTCCTTTCATTTCAGTCTTTTGCTTACATTTTTATATTGTTATGATGAGATTTGGAAACTTGAGTTATTTTGACTGAAGTGGCAACTGGACGATTTTAAGACAAACAACGTTTAGATAACATTTGTAAAAATATATATTTATTAGGTAATTTAAAAACAAATAGCTTCAAGTCACTGATACTTCTGTAGCTGCAATTCACAATAATAAATCTTTAGTCAAACAGCTTTGTACCTACAATATTCACAGTTGTAACAATTAAGTCTTTTATTTGTGTTTTATAAAGGCATTCTTTTTGGTTGAAAGTGAGACCACATAGAGGTGGAAATAACAAACTGCAGAAGGAATTTAATCTGTGCTGAGCCTAGATTCTTCATGTGTCATCAGAATATGAAAATGTATGTGTGTGTGTGTGTGTGTGTGTGTGTATAGTTATTTTGTCAAAGTCAAAAGTGAATGTGGTTCTTAATATTTTGATGGCAACATCTGAAATTATTCTGCAGCACATAATGCAGTCTTGACAGTAGCTGCTACAGTCCTGCTGGATCAGACTTACATAGGAATAACATTAATTGCTATTATTCACTTCAGTAGGACTCCATTTTGTTCAACTAAATGGAATGTAATTGAACAGTTCTCCAAAATAAGCAAGTACTATAACCCCTCAAATGTAACCTTCAGTACAAATTGACCTCACATGATCCCATTTGCTGTGAATGTTGGTTCTATTATTTTTTATTACCAGATTCTGAGAAGGCTTCTACGTATTTTTATGAGACAAAAAGCAGTATTTTGTTCAGACTTTCCCATACTTTGTCATTTGCTGCAGTGATAAAGAAACTACGAATTTTGGAATTTGCCCTCTGCAACTTCTAAAGTAATAGGTAGTCCCACACTCTCACAATTAACAATTCATTTTGCTAAATTTCTTATGCTTTCATTGTATATAAATACATATGATCAACTACTTTTATCTTCTGACATGCTCAATGGAAACCCATCATAAGAATGAATACTGAGAAAATAAATTTTATTTTGCATTGTATTAATAGCTGGGAAACAAAAATTACAGACTGGTATCGTTTCATTACAAAACTTTTTTTTAAAATTAGTTTGAAGAAATCTAAGTGAATTTTGTAACTGAAAGGCATCTAAGAGGCAAAGTTGCATCAAAGTTGCTAATAGATATTTGTTGCCAGTTTGAGCTAAATACTTTAAATATGGCAAGTACTCTGAAAATCAGAAATTTTGAAGATTATAGGCCGGTACTTTATAACAGTTACTTAACTAAGTAATTTCTCCTGACAGAAACATTCACCCATGCTCTGATCCTCCAGTAGAATGGTACTTGTTGCATTATGTGAGTGTATAATGCGACTCCTTGCTCCACAAAATTCTCACAACCCTTTGTGTGTGTGTGTGTGAGAAAGCAAACTGTTACAAACTGTTGTTATGGCTGGCCAGTTCCATGGGAATGTTTTCTTCAGCGCTATCAGCTCTGTCCGGAACTGGCACACAGCTGCGCCATCATATGTGTTTTTGCTACATGACAATCTTTTTTACCAATAAACGTAGTCAATTTGTCAGTTTGACTTCAGCAGTGTTTTGTTTACTTGCTCCGTGAGGCAGGCATGAAGTCTAAAGCAGGCAGGAGATTTTATTATTTTTTATCAGTAGGAGTTTCTAGACTCCTGTTTTTGCAACAGTACTTCTCCCTATGCAGCTGTTGATGGGCAAAGTAGGTTGGGGAGAAGTTAATATAGTGGCAATAGTGTCACAATTGTGACTAAGTAGTGATCATGAATACAGAACAGTTACCTAGATTTACTCAGCTGTAACTGTCCTGTATTCATGATCCCTACTGAGTTTTCACACTATCGCCATGATATTATCCGACTCCTAACTTTCTTTAGCTATATGGGAAGAAGGAAGTCTATTTTTCTGGCAATCAGAGCACCACTGAATGACATTTCCATCATGTTTGGGGCAGTGGAAGTGGAGGGGGGCCAGCCCAAAGATGATAGATAAGAATACTTAACTAAGTAGCTGATGTAGAATACTGGCCATGGCATCAGACACCTCAAGACAGATCCTGAAAATCATTGGTGTCCTGGATATGCCTTTAAAGTTATAAATGCTTCCAAGGAAGCCATTCTCTCTTTCACACCTCACAACACAATAATAAATACAACTAAAACAATAATCAAAAATTTGTTTCATTTGGTTTTCTAGGCCTCTCTATTCTAATGTGACAGAGCTTCATCATATGTGTTTTCCACATAATTCAGCTACTACTGGAGCAGAGACCTGTTTTAGCAGTTTTAATACAAAGCATAGCAGAAGGGGAGGGGGGTGAGAAACCTTTCCATTAAAGGATTTTTTTCCTTCATTACAAACTGTTTATATAAATTAAAGGTTGTGCAATGTATGAGAGTAATCAGCTCAACACATGATCACCCTTAACCTGTGTGAACTCCATAAGGTCTAAGAAAAGTGTTAAGATTGTATTTGATTCTATGCCTGTTTCGTAATTTGAAAGACAGGCAATATTATTTACAACCTCACTGTGATCTCTGTTGTCACAAGAGGAACACTGGTGTGAGTATTTTAGTGACAGAAAAAGCAAAAACTAAAAACGCATGCTATACATCTGCAAGAGAAACATGGGGGGTGCACATGAGCAGACACAGTTCAGTGATAAGAGAGAAAGGGAAGGACTGATGTTCAGTTACTTTTGTGACCTGTATACGCCTTATTTTGTGATGCACTCAAATGTGGTTTTATTTCATTTTGAATGACTGCTGAATAGCTTTTCCAGCAGAAGTAACAGGAATGCATTATTGGCCTGATCTTTGGCTGACAATCTGTATCTTGCAAGACATATCTTGGAGAATATCTGCAAACTATTCCTAGTGCTCTGTTTCTACTTTGCTAGCTCTTAATATTTTAGCTATAAAACCAGTGAGTTGTTTTTGTTTGTTCTGCAAAATGTACAAAGGTTTTGAAACTGTCAAAGAGAACTACTTAGTTGTGCATTTCTCTCCCCCTTTTATAATCAATGGATGTTATCTTCCATAATTCCAAAATTCTGAAATACTAGCCAGAATCCTCAATCATGTGTAAATTTATGTATATAAATTGCATAACTTTATGTATGCTTTGCAGGAGCACTAAGAAACCCTGTGAGTGAATTACAAAGATGCTTAACAGGATATCAGCACGAGTGTCCTGGTGTGCATCAGGCTCTTACCAATGCACATCAGCACTCTGTATTTGGTTTCTCAAAGTACAACGAGACAAAAGTGCATTGGTCACTTTGCTAACTCCCCTATATAGTAACTATATAGTACCAGCAGCCTCTGACTGCGTACAGATGTTATGGAACTGCCCCCAGATGTAAGTCTACCTACAAAGTCTCCAACAGGATTCCGGCCATTACTTGTGAAATGTGTTGTGGCATTTATTCCTGGAGGGCATTTAGATCACTTAATTACTGCAGCACCAACAGTGCATGTCCTCTGTCCTGCTATAATGCATATAACAAGGTTTAGGTATTTTTACAGCACAATCTTAACTATGTTTATTTGGGAATAAGTCCTATTGGTTTCAATTTTGACTCTTGTGTAAGTGTCCTGGGGAATGAAACCTTACAGTGCAATCTTGTACATGCCTATTCAGAAATATCTTCTATTGTATTCAGTGGGGTTCAATGGAATGTATGTGAGTACAAGACTGCAGCCTTACTGTCCATTGATAACAACAGGTGTAACAAAAGGGATTGATTTATTTCTACCTGAAAATGGTTCAAAAATAATTCTGTAGACTAATTTGTATTTGACTATGGACACAAAATACTCCAAAAGACCCTCCTCCACAGAATAAAGCCAGCTCAAAGTCTATGAAAGTGGTTATAAAATGGAGATAGAGATGTCTGGCACAAACAAAAGGATACTTCAGCTGTTTCATGACAGCTAGGACTATTTCATCTGAACTCTCCATTTCAATGAAGCACCCCTTCATAATCCTTAAGTTTGCTCTTTCAGGGGCCTGGGATAGACAAGAAAGCCCCATTGCACAAGAAGTAATCCACTCACCTATCACTGAATCCATCCCTAACATGCCAAGATCATTGGATTTGTAAAGGTTAGTGGACGTAAAAGCTCAGTTAGTGCTTTTAACTCCCTAGAAAAGGGATGCAGAAAGTACGGCCCATAGGCTGGTTACTCCCCAAGGCTGTTTTTTCATGCCACCCCAAAAGCCACTCACATCCTTAATTTTTTTCTTACTCTTTTTCCAACAAAAAATATGGTCAACTGTACCCATCAAAATATTTGGGAGATAACAATCTGCCCTTTGGAGAACCTTTGAGGGCTGTTTTAGCCCTTTGGGGCTCTTCTCCCCACACAGCCCTTTGGGGCCCTTCTCCCCACACAACCTCCTGGAAGTTATGAAGATAATTACTGGCCACTTTTTGTGAGGGGGGGAATGGAAGTGTAGCCTGCTGGAGTCTGGGCATGGATGCAGCCCCTCCAAGGGTGCAAGTTGCCTCCCCTCTTCCCCGCTGACCTAGAACTATGCCCATTTTGACGTGAATATGACATAGATCTCCTCTGTGTGCTAGGGGAGATCCCTGCCAGCCCAACATATCAAAGTATAAGAATAAAGAAAATGCAGGAGCATTCATAGTTGTTGCTAACAAAATGAAACTCTTCTGGCACCTATCTTCTGGAAAATGAGGTCCTGTAAGTGTTTCTGATACTCATGCATATGTCATCCGCCCCAGGTAATTAGCTGGCACATATCCTTTTTGTCCTTTTGCTTCAGCTAACCACCATTCTTTATTGCCACTCAGATCAGAAAAACGAAGTATTCGAACTCGCTGGTATTCTTGAAGACTCAGTTCCTGCTGACTTCTTGCTTGAAATGCATGAACTGCATAGAAAGTCTAGTGAAGGGGAGAGAATACAAAATAAATTTTTGGTCCTGACCATCCATTTGGTATGCAAAGTTGTCCCAAATTCATCCTAAACACTGAACATTGAAATAAAAATTATAATTAAAACTTTGAACTTAAAAATTGAATCCAACTGCTATACTGTTAATTCACGCCTCAATACAAGGTAAAGGTAAATTACATGCTGATGGATGCTTAAATCCCCATGGCAAAATTTGAGGAGTCAGTTGCTCATTGGGAACAGAAAGCACTCTACAGATGGCTAAGTTTATGAGCAAAAAATAATTTCTTTTAAGCAGCTCTAGATAGGATGAATGGATCTGATCCATTCCAATCTTTTTAGGAAAAGTGGAAACCTTTCCTTAATTATTGGAATTGGCTCCACCCCCCACCCCCCCCGGTCTTTTGAGTATTAAATAATCTTCACTATATCTTAGACTTGTGAGAGCCAGCATGATGTATTGGTTTGAGCACTGGACTACTTCCCTAAAGACCAGAGTCCGATTCCCCACTCAGCCATCTGGTCGGTATCTGTAATACTCTGAAATGATTTACTGTTTGCATTTTGATTGTTTTGAAATCTTTGTATATGGCATCATGTAACGTAATTATAATTTTTTAAAAATGCGAAACCGTCCCCCCCCCCGAGATTCTTACATTTCAAAATGAAAAGTTTTAGATACAGGCTTTTCAGTAACACTAGGCTACTGAATAGGGTATATGGAAGAGATCCTGAGAGCAGTAACAGTGAGGAGGTGATGGCAAGGGACTTGAGGATGATTAGGGGGTCCTTACTTGGTCTATGGGATTCAGCAGTTGTCAGATGACACCAACTATAGGTACAGCTCTCCCCTTTTTCTAATATGAGATGAGAAATCACACTTACTTGTTGGTCATCTTCATAAAAGGTATCCACTTCTGTTCCACTAACTGATGTCTTTTCGCAGAGACTACTGTAAGAAGAGCTGCTGCCACTTCTTTTGTGTCCTGCAGGTTTGATGCTGTTGTCATCCAGGTTTCGCGAAGACACAAAAAGGCTGATGTTATCAAAATCACCATCACAAAAACCAGTTTCCCCAGCATCTTTCTGTGCTTTTGCTGGTTTGTAGGGTTTCAGGAAGGAGGAATAAACATATCCTTTCAAAACTGCATGTGAAGAAACATGTCAAATAAGGAAGACTGCTCAAGAATTAGATTTTATTTCTTTATATATTATGTATTATAGTCCTCTACAAAAAATTACTACAAGTGAAGAAAACCCAGAACTTCCCAAGGCAGAAAGCCAGTAGAAGCAGGATAAATTAGAAATATAACATTAATTAATCGAGCATAAAGTATGTGATTTAGTAAAATCCATCATAGTGGAAATCATTTTGCCCTGCACTCTCAGTGGCAAATCCTCATTCACATTGATGGCATCCATGACAGGACAGATTACAATGTGAGCCATCAACTGCTCACTGAACCAACTAGAATATTTACAAGCTCCGTAGGACCCTGCCAGGATGATGGCGAGAAAACAACCAAATATGGTGGATAAAGAGACTCTGTCATGACTGTGTGGTACCAGCCTAGCCCACAATGGCTGCCTTCTGGGTTAGGTAAGAAAGTCCACATAGAATCTCAGCAAAGCCTACACTTTCTTTTTCTTCCCCTTTTCCTTCTTTTTTTTTTTTTTGGGAGAAGATGTTTCTGAGCATGTTATGGAAGCAGAACAAACTGAGTTAGGGCCATGAAAAATTGATTGTGTACTATTTGGTAAGGCTTGGAATTAGCTAGGCTGGACACAAGCCAGTCTCCACACTCATGAAGGGAAATCCTTTATCAAATGACACTGAAGCTCCAAAGGTGACAACAATCTAAAAAGAGAGGACACAACATAATATTGGAATGTTATTGTTGGACTATGTGAACAATATTGTTCTAGCTTCATCCAAAAAAAAAAGCACAACTGCCATGTTGAGGAATGAGAAGGATGGGACTTGTGGATCCATTAGCAGGCTTGGGACAGTCTGACTAGAATCCAGCAAAGAGTTGTGAAGAATGAACAAGAATGCTTTACTTAGTCACTGAAATTCCCAGGTAGAATCCTATTCTAGCTTTTCAGCTCATGCTGAATATGCTGCTTGAAACTTTTCTCCATTATGAATGTTTCTCTCCAGTAGCTTTAATTATGACAAAATGCACCTGATGTTTAGGAAATAGAACCTGCCACAGTGTATGTAAGTATACACATGGTAATTGGTCAACATCCGACATAGTGAAGATAACATATCTCTGCTTCTTTGGATTTCTGATCAGTTGTAGAACTTTACAGACAGACAGCTAACCAAATGATTGCAGGCACAGTATAGTAATTACTTATCACAGCCATAGTTAGGGTCACCACAGCCATTAAACCAATGTCATGCCATGCATTTATCTTTAGAAGGAAGATGATGAATGGGAGAGAGCATGTTCATTTGTCACAGGAGTGACTACAGGCACATTTCAGGTAAAATATCTAACAAAGAAAGTCCTTTACATGCTCAGGGGCGAGCATGGATGCTACGCAAAGGACCACAATCGACTGTGACTTGCAGACAGATACAGGCCACAGTTTTATTTGGTTGCAGCTGTTACAAGGTTGGCATGTGTATGGGTCCAGATCCAGATATCAGTCAACCTGCCTATTAGCTGATGAGCCCAAACTTCCAGCTCACAGCCAGAGCCCGTGTGCTGACCGGCATGGGATCCACATGGTTAGCAATGAGTGCAGGGAACACAAGTCCTTCCTATGCTGTGCATGCCTGCTACCAACCCTGTACCCACCACTTCCAAAAGGGGAACACCAGAATATCCCATGCCCTAAGGCACTGGCAATCACATCCTAGACCCAGGGACCATGCCAACCGCCCAAAAGTTGTGACAAATGAACAAACTGTACAAAGAAGCAAAAGTGGAAGCTGGTAAAAGAAAAAGTAGGATTCGTTTTTTTAAAAAGAAAAACTTTGGTGCATCTTTTGATGAGAAGAGCTATCTTTATAACTATGTGTCCAATTTTGAATGCATGTATGATGGACACCTGCATGCCTTGATTGACTGGTTTTATATTTGTATGTCACTTCATTTAAAAAAACACAAAATGGTATATGAAGATGAAACATTTTACAGTATATAAGACCAACTGTCAATATAAGACAGCAGTGAAATTATCAGATTTCAAGGCTACTTATGGGAGGGGCAGGGAAGGCGCATTACAAGGGCCAATGTGGAAGGCATTCCAAAGCAATAAAGCATCATTAGTTCAGCCTCCATGTCAGGGGAATTTTGAAACAATGTATCGCTTCTGGTTCTGAGAGAACGATAGTCCTTGAAATCACTAGGATGCAGGCTATTAGGGCTTTCAGTGGATTGCCAGCTAGGGCAGATATTTCAAGATGTATGAGATACAGGCCTGCTAACTTGAGTCTGTCAACAGGTAAGCAGCAGCATGTAGAACGTGGATTTTCTGAAAAGCCCCACATAAAGCACACTGCAGAAATGCCGCGTAGAGATCACTATAATGCAGTGTTTGGGGTCTGACTGCATGCCATCAGTAAAATGTGAACTGCCTGCCTGCCACTGCCTCCCTGAATGCTCAAGATTCAAGCTGTTCAAAATTCAAGTATTTCAGGTATTCTCAGGAAGTGACTTATTGCTCCAAATTCAAAGGAAGGAAGGAAAGGCGAGTGAGCTAAGGCCACAGATTGGCATAGATTAGGCACACCTAAATTTTATAATCTGTACAACCAAAGCATGACAGCTGTTCTGATGTCTGTGCCATGAACTTACTTCCAGTGTCAACAAGCCATCTGCTGGTACTTCCAAAAGGATCCTTTGGTTCTACCACTGCTACTATTTCTCCTTCATACAGATCAATATCCAGTTCCTGTGTAGCATTGCATTTGCGCTTGGCTTGATAAAGCAAGTCCAAGTTATAAGTAGACAATAACACTGACCTATGGCTTTCAGTCTGACGTGGAAATTCAGGCTGAAAGCAAAATGAAAAAAAAAAGTTGCTTGAGATAGACTTTCAACTACAGTGCCACAAAAGGGTATATTCAGTTATTGTCAGGCTTATTAATCCTTTCTGCAAGCCCTGTCTCATTCAAACTTCCTTGGGTAAATATGAATGGTATTCCAACTGTGATTTAAACCCAAATGGCCTATGTCCAAATTTACAATCCCTTTAATTAAATGTGTTCTAGTAGCCAACACAGAGTTAGGGCTAATGTCAAAATGACATCAAATATTCTAGGGCATTTCACTTGCTCATTTGCTAAAAATGAAAATAGTTGCTCCTGTTCTGTGTATGTTTTAGGATGTACGCTGATACCTAGCAAGATCACAGCAGGCAGTCAGGGTAAGCTGAACCTTTTTTTTTCCCTCACCTGTTGTGGGCCTCAAAGGAAGATGTCTAAGGGCCAGGGAAGAAATAGTTAAACTCTCTCTCCTCACCTGCTGTAATACTGATAATTATTGCTCCCACTTCAAGGGGACCATTATTTTTAAAAACAAGCATGTTAAATTCAGATACATTACCATCACTGGTTTGGCCTGCTGACAATGAGAAGATGTGATCTCATATGAGTGTCAAGTTCCAACATTAACACTCCTGGATTAAACCACTTGTGGAAGCAAGTTTTTTGAAAAAAATCAACTGTTAATTTGGTCAGAAAGGAATATTTTGATAATGAGGAGTCTCTGTCCCAAGAGCTGGATGCACTCTGCTGGTCTTCCCCCATCTGCCTGTGACCTCTTTTGCTCTTTTCTCTGATCTGTGGTCAGATATATGTATGTATGTTTGTATGTGCCTTCAAATTGCTTATGAATTTCATAGGGTTTTCTTAGGCAAGGAATACTCAAAGGTGGTTTTGCCAGTTCCTTCCTCTGAAATATAGCCTACAGCAACTGGTATCCATTGGCCAGATACAGGAGGCTATTTAACTGAGAACAGGTTTGCAGCCCAAGAAAGTGTTACATGGAACTGTGCTCTAGTTTGTACTCCAGGACAATACTCCATGGAAAAGAGTTCTGATTTGCAGACCACTATTTGATAAGAGTACAGTGCCATACTGCATACAATGTAAAGCTGTATACAAAATACCAAATTCACTGAGACTTATTATTGTATATAGCAGATAGGCCAATGTCCCTGTGCTTGTTCTTTTTCCTTTGGGGGCTATAAGATTAGTCTCCCATGAATAGTTATGTAAAGGAAATTTGCCTGCTTCTCCCATCTTAATGCACTTATCTTTCCAGTGTCAATTAAAGGAAACCATTTTGAAGTCATCTCCCAACCTGACAGGGATACATAACAGCCCCCATCAGCAGGCCAGATATAAGAAACCAGTAATCCATGGATTATAATATTTTATATATGGAGTGACAAGTTACAGATATGGGACAAGCAGGGCTTCTAAATGGCTCTGGTCCTCAAAGCTACATTTTTACCAGACATGTCTAAATCTGAGCTTGGTCTTTAAAAAAATAAAAATTTCATGCTATCGCTATAAAACACATTTAGAGTTTTCCTGTGCATTAAAAAAATGGAAGATTAGTTAAGTACTACACAGATGTTGAGTGGAAAATATATTGGCAGATTGCATACTCACAATTTGAACCAGAGCTTACAATATAAGCCAAGGGATGTGGAAAGAAGCATGAGGTACGCCAGGAAAGAAATAGCATGGGATTTCCCTTGCTTTCTTGAGGTTCGAGGATTACAGTCCTATGCACATTTCTTTAAGAGTGAGAACCAAACTGCAAGAACAGTGTACTTTGTGGCACACTTTATATATTTAAGTCAGCAAATAGGTGGCAGCTTAGGCTAACCAATTCATACTAGGACTATGGTGTTGACTGGGGTATGAGGGAGTTTAATGCCTTACTGTTGTCCCCTTTTCTCTGATTATCTAACTCCTCATTATGTTATCTGCCCCCATGAAGGAAAACTTAATAGGTACCCACATATTTTCTCTTTCCACAAAGTTCATCCCAGTGTGAACCAGTGGTTTCCTGTGTTGCTATGTAATCTTTCTTTTTAAATATAAGAGAAAATGTTTATGGATCTCTTGTGTCACACCAGGTTTGGTCCTAAGCCTCATTAAATTCTGTGAGAATTGTTTCCAAGAAAATGTGCATAGAATCAGATAGATGTGGCTTACCACATGGGCCTGTATGTTAGAACTGAAAACAAACTCTATTCAATTGGGCCAAAAGTGTTTTCAGGCCAATCTCCCACTCCCACAGGAATGAACCAGACGTGACTGGGAAAACTGTAAGCAAGTTATACAAGGCAATAGTGTTCCCCACTCCACTAATTGATATTGAGAAACACAATAACCCTGCACTCTGAGGTTCAACGTAACCAAAATGATCTGCAATCACCGAATCTGAATGTACGCTCTTGCCTCAGTGAGAAAAAAACATTACTTTTTCTTTTTAAAAAAGCTCCCCATACCTGGTTTACAAGCAGAATCACACATCCAAGAAGCTTCCTGGTTTAAGGGAAATGTGGTGGTATTTTGTTGCTAGGAAAGCAACATATTTAATAGCAGCAGGAGCAGTGGTGGCAAGGATATGTGGCCCTGATTGTTCCCAAAGCTGCCAATGCATCCCCCTCAATCCCTAGACATGGCCTTCCCCTGACAGAGGAAGATTTTGTACCAGCTTGGAAGTAAGTCCTGGTACAAATAGTGGTATTTACACTGGGCTAAACTTGTTTAGAATTTCTCTCTCTCTCTCCCTCTCTGTAAGTTTAGCATTTCAGTAGGTTTACCATTACATTCTGACTGAAATCAAGAAGACCATTGCAGGGAATAACTCCCTTAAGAGTCTGCATTCTGTGGAATTTCTCCACAACATCTGATTCTCTACCCACAATATCATATCAAGTCATTTTGTAGACTCAGCTCCATACATCATGTGAGAATCATACCCCAAGTTTATAATATAGGGTTAATTTTTTCTTTTGAAAACAATTGCTATCAAATGCACAACTATAATAGATCTATTCATATTAGACAATTGATTACTAAATACAAAGAGAGAACTATACACAGAAGATTAACAAAGCTGAAATCAACCTGATCCTTATAGGATCAATGCTGTTGTTGTGTGTCTTCAAGTTGTCTCTGACTTATGGTGACTCTAATGCAAACTTATCATGGAGTTTTCTGGGGGCTAAGAGTGTGTTACACACCCAAGGTCACCCAATGGGTTTCCATGGCTGAACAGGGAATTGAATCCTGGTCTCTAGGATCATAGTTCAATATTCAAACTACTACCCAATGCTGTTCTCTCTTACTATGGTAGGATGTGCATGGTAGGATTCTGACTTTACATGGCACAGCTAAATGAATGAGATGTCAAGAGAAGTTAAAGACAGTTTTCAAAGAAGAAGCTGTGTTAGTCTCTTGCAGCATAACGAGGAGGAAAGGAGGAAGATGGAAAAAATAAATGAGGCAGCAGCTTAAGATTTCTTTTTTGTTATTTTTTAGAATGAGCTTTCATTGATATAAATCTACTTCTTCAGATACACTACTGAGTGCTATTAAGGCCTCCAGTATAAAGCATATTTATATAGTTGTGGAACGGGGCAGAATGTAATTGAATCCAGAAAAATGCAAACCATATCCCTTGCCCTAAATTTTCAAAGGACTGAGTGAAATGATACAAGTCTTTCAGATCTTTATAGTGGTCAGTTAGTGTTGGTGTATGAAAGGAATAAATCTGCTTACCAAAAGTCAATTTCCCTGGGTTCAAACTGACTTTGAAAAGATTCCTTTTGTTCTACGGGCAGTAGCAAGGACTCTTATATTAATATACACAGCATGCTATGAAGCCATTGTCTTTACTAATGAACTGTTTATACCTCTGCAACGACAAACCCATCTGAACAAACCTTGCCAAGAAAACCCAATGATAGGTTTGTCTTAGTGTTGCTTTAAGTCAGAAACAACTTGAAGACACACATCAACATCAGCCCATAACTAATTATCCATACTTGCTGTAAAAATGAAACTTCCTTTTACTGGGTATTTCATTGCCAATGACATGGTACAAACCTGGAAAGGCGTGCACTTCTTTTTTTCAAAGCTTAGCTTTCTCTCAATGAAAGTTATGCTGTTGTTTTCCTTGACAAAATTAAGGTTATGTACCTCTTCAAGCACCTGATGCTGAATTTCACTGATACTAGAAGAGAGCTGCAAATGCAGAAGACATTTGAGATTTCATAATTAGTCACATACTACAAGAGTACAGATAGAAAGATGGACATGTACATAGGCATGTACAAGCAGATGCACACACGCACGCACACATACATACACACATTTCCGTATCATTCTGATAAGGAAGTTGACAGATCTTGAAATGAAATGGCCACTTTTTCCCTTGTGGAAGCTAACTCAGAAATTAATACCTTTCCGTTTGCAGCTTCTTCATGCTGATGAAAGTCATGGCCTACTTAATTTCTACAGATGCAGTGAAATAATGCACTGAAATGATGCAGTCAAGAAATGGTGTTGAATTCCTGGTGTTCATAATATACCAACGCTGCTGAACCTGGTCGGGATTACAGTGTATTTCTAGAATTCCCATTGACTATGGTTTAGCAAAATATGAATGACTCTAACTTCCTTCTGTTTTCACATCCTTCCTGTCTGAACGGACAAAATGAAAAGCCTGGAAGCTTTTGCTTCTGATTAGCCACATCTTGGTGTATTGCATGAATCTGGAACTTGTTCTGCCATCAGCCATGAACCTAAGGGTTCAGTGACACACCATGTGTTGTCTCCCAGGAAGGCTATCAGGCCAGCCTAGCCCATCCATCATGCAGAGGAAAAGAAGATGCAAGGAGTTCACTTTCTTACTTCCTTCCAGAAAGAACACACAGCTTCCAACTGCATGCAGCCATCAGACTGCAAGATGGAGTTCTATGGTCCCATCAAAGGGCCAAAAGAAGAAGAGTCATCAACTGCTGTTTGAGAAAGAAAACCACTAAGGGAAGATCAACCCAGCCTGAACTGGATTTGGGTATCCATGTAACACTCACCACCATGTTCTAGTCTTAAAAAATAGATCTCTTCTATTGTGTGTCTTGTACTTTTAGTTTGTATTCTTGATGGAAGGACTTCTCCCTACCCTGAACTCCAATTTTATCAATGTGAGTTATTTGGAACAACAATAAACATCAGAAAAATGAGCTAAAATACAGTTGATTAAAAAACACATGGTAAATCAATCTCAGAGCCTTGAAGTATCATTAAAGTTAAATGTAAAGTTAAATGTAACTAGTTACTTTTGTAGTAAGAAGATATACGAAACCTTACATTTTGAAGGTAATGTAAAAATAATATAACTAGAAAGGCATTTTTAAAGGTATTTTGACAAGATTTATTCAATTTTATGTCATTCTCGGTCCTACGGCTTTTTCCTCTCAAGAAAACTAACAAGTGGTAATACAGAAGTAATGTACAGCACAACACATAATGTAAACTCTTACTTAATGTAAGCAGTTACTATAAGGAGTAACAGCAAATTTCCAAAGACTGTAACAAGTAACAGGAACAAATTACTTATAATAAGTAATTTATAGAAGCTATGATCAACCTCAATTTGAGCAAACCAGTTTTGTGACCATTCTTTGAACCTGGCTTGTTTGAAATAGCCATGTTTAGAATTAACCACAGTTTTCTGGCTTCAAACACAGCTAACATTGCCTAACTGAAAGCAGAGATGAAAAATTGTACACTCCTTCTCACAAACAAACAAACAAACAGTGATGTATTTAAGTCTTTTACTCCAAGTCTCAAGTCTCTACCTTCAAGTCTCAAGTTAAGTCTCAAGTCCTTGCAAGATACTTTCAAGTCAAGTCTTAAGTCTGGGAGCCAACTTAATACCCAAACCTATATTCCAGAAGATTTAGACAAAGTCAAATAAAGTCAATTTTAACAATTTAAGCAGAGTTGGCCCTCCAAATTTGTGATTTTGCCATCTGCAGCTTTGGATATAGGGAATAGGATCCTTTTTACTTCCCATTTTGGAAGCTGGAGGATTTTTCAGAAGTGGGGAATACAATCCTTTTTACTCCCTATTACTGAAGCTTCAAAAGCTTTAGAAGGAAGGATCCTTCCTCTTCAAGTCTGTTGCCTTGCTGTTCCTCTCTGAGAAATGAGCCCTGCACTCTGGGGGTGAGTCTTGCCTTCTGCTCTTAGGAAAAGTTTTAGAAGGCTCCTCCCATATGCAACAGGGGCAGGCTGCTGAGCAGACCTCAAGCCCATTGCCTAACCCGTTTGAGAAATGCACCCACACTTTGGGCTTGAGGAAAGTTGTCAGGTGACCAGTAAGCAAAAAAGAGATGGAAGTGTTTCAAAGTTGTAAGGCTTCTGGATGACTGTGTTATGTTTCTGAACCAAGGGCAGTCAGTCACTAAAAATACAGAAGTCTCAAGTCAAGTCAAGTCAGTGTATCATTTATTGCCAAGTCAAGTCTGAGTCAAGTCACTGAAGTAACTTAAGTCCCACCTGAGTCTGAGTCAGCTGATTCAAGTCTACATCACTGCAAACTAAAGGAGGTGAGTAGAGCCAGAACTCAGGAGGAAATCTTTCATTAAACTAATCTCCCCAAAACTGGGGCCCTCCATATGTACTTGCCATGGTGGCTGGAGTTTGTGGATAATATATTCCAACAAACAAGAAAGTTGTCAGATTAGGGAAAGCTATACTGGACCACACTCCAGCATGACATCTGAATGTTTATTGTCTTGAATGCACAGGTTGAAGTAAAATTCTAAGGCATCCATATGACTCAATGATATTCTCAGATAAATACTCCTTTCACTGTTTTCCTTTTTTTTAGAAACATCTGCTAAGATCCTGCATTGGAATACATAGCTATAACAACAGTGCTCTGTCATCATGGCTTTCTCTCAATGTTACTCCTCAAAACCAACATTGTCAAAAATACTGCCCCATCAATGGAAGGATTTCCAAGGAACTGGAAAGAGGGGTAGCATGTGATGATAATTCCACCATCTAAAGGTGCTTTGTGACAGGTAGTTGTGATAGGACCTCCC
Organism: Ctenosaura bakeri; assembly: GCA_948474755.1. Classification (NCBI taxonomy): domain Eukaryota; kingdom Metazoa; phylum Chordata; class Lepidosauria; order Squamata; family Iguanidae; genus Ctenosaura; species Ctenosaura bakeri. The sequence continues at coordinate 226,556 of CAOLHI010002531.1, forward strand.
TAGAGTCCCTGCCATTGCCTTTTGCAAAGCATCTCACGGCCAGGAGCACGCTGGAGGTATCATTGCATACTGCTCTGCTCTCCTACTGGCAGGGCTGTGCTCCTGAAAAGGTGGGCTTTTGGGGAGCCCTTTTGGTCTTTGCAGTAGTGTAATAACCATAAATGTGAATTCCAAAATTTACAATGTTGTATGTTGGGCTTATGACATTGTAAATACCAAACAGTCATCATTGCACATGAGAGGCTGGATCTTATCTACTGTTCAGCTGCATATATTAATTCCTTTTAACATATGTGCATCATGGCATATTACCTAGCAACAATACTGACTCAGAGAAGATGAAAAGCCACCAGTCTGAGTAGTACAAAACTTGATTGACCCAGTTTAAAAATAATGCCACTAGAGAGCACTGTCCACACACCGGCAGAGCTGTGCTATGAGAAAGAAATAACAGGCTAAGCGCTATGACAGTTTCTGGGACAGGGTGGCAGGGGCAATCTTCCACAAACATGACATATTAACAACAGCCCATTTCTGTGCGTGTTTAATTGAATATGTATTGAATACATCTATTTGCTTGGAGAATGACAGTAGAAAATTTTGAGGTGTGGAAATATTGCAGGATAACTTTTCCATTATAGATTGTACAGTCATTCAGCAAACATGAACTTTCTTATCTAAGTGCAAACTGGATGAAATTCTCCACCCCTCCTAACAGACTGTTATTGTTCTATTTCTGTCATTTTTTAGATGGCTACAGGTAAAGTTATATCCCTTTTAAATACTGTACAGAACAATAGTGCATAATTATCACCATCAACAACAAATTGGTGATTATGGATGTGTCTGTACTCACTGTTACAAGGGATTCTCTCGTGGAAAAAGACTGCAGTGAAGACGACATCATATTCCTCAAGAGAGTGATGAGGCAACACAGGCAATTTATCACAATTCTCTTTGCTGCCCTGTTGAATATTTGCAGCTCCTCCACAAGCTGAGCATTGAGAGCCTCATATTCTCTTCTGACAAGGTCTCTCTCATCCCCTGGTGCCTTTGGGTGGCAGCTGTTATAGTCCAGCAGTTTGTCATAACGCTTCTGGATTAGCTTCTGAGGCCCCAGGAACAGGGCCTGTAATGCAGACAGTGGGCTCAGTACCATCTTGTTTACTTGATTTGTCTTGAGGTGTACAGGATGAAAAGAGAAAAGCAGAAATCGGAACAAATGATATTTCACACCAAAGAAGCATCATCCAATACTCACTCATGCAAGCTAAAAATTGCTCACTATACCCAGTTGTGTTTATGAAAAATGAAGAATGCAGAAATAATAGGATTTAGCTTTCTTCTAACACAAGAACTACCAACAGTGCAGGGCTAAAACCCTAATTACCTCTACTACATTTACTATGCAACTTTAGCAGTAGGTAATGAAACACAATTTCTTTGAACTCTGTATTTCTAGCTTTTGAATCAGTAAATTTCAAGAACGTACAAATCCTTCACTGGGGTTTTCAGCATTAATCAGTGCATCTGAAAAGCCAGTTTCCTCATTTTCACTCTCATGTAGAAGATTGTGAAGTTCAGTTATGTTTGCTGCAGCCAAACATGAAGAATCCTAAAAAGAACGTAATGAGAAAAAGGGGAAAACATTAAGCACGCTCACAAAATAGCACATCTTGATCAACCACTGTTCATGTTATTGACGGTTTGTTGCTTAAGCTACAAACTGCATGAAAAATGGGGGGGAGCCTTGTGGTTGGTCTTAGCTGTTTCTGGTTTGCTTCTTTCTCAACCCTTTTGTCAGCTCCTATTTCAGGAAAGGCAGGTGGGGAAAAAAGCCATGACAATAATTTTGGATGTCACAACAAGCCATGGTTTAAACAGGCCAGAATTCATATGCTTAAAAATATGGTTTCAGATTGACCCTGGTTAACAAACTACAACCTGATTTCAACAAACAGAACTATGAGTTGTTGTAACATGTGAACAGTGTTTTTTGTTTGTTTTTGTAGGAGATATATGTCTTAGTTAAGCATTGATATGTCTCGAATTGTTTCTGGTGTTCTCACAGCATAATACACATATGGGGCATATAGAACCCTAAATGCATCGATTTTCTGTAAGCATCAATTTACTGTACGCTGCCTTGAGTGCCCAGTTCTGAGAGAAAGGTGGGATACAAACTGTTGTTGTTCTTGTTGTTGTTACTACTACCTAGGAGTTAGACTAACGAAATTTAATCTTCACATCATTATGCAGCTTGAGAACTCATAATTGAGTCTACGTATTGTTTTCATTTGTATTTTGGCAAAAAGAAAAAAATACACTAGATGTAAGGAAGAATTTTAAAATTTCCCAACAAGAGGATACAGAATAACTTTCATACTTTTTCAAAGGAAGCCAATATTTGTTTGCAACTTGTGAGCAACAAGTGGGAGGGGTGGGGACTTATACTCACCTCCAGGTGTTGCAGCGACAATGAAATATTTTTCACACACAATTTGACTGTCTTTTCTAAACTTCTGAACAACTTCTCTTCCTTATCAAAGATTTCATCTTTCACCTAAAATACAAGGTAGAATTATATTAGGACCATAGACTCATAGGGTTGGAAGTGGCCCTGCAGACCACTGAGTCCAAACGCCCTGTTCAGTGCTAAGAACTCCAGCTACAGCATCCCCAGCAAGTAGCTGTCTGGACTCTTTTTGAAGATGTCCAGAGAAAGACCCTATCATCTCCATTGCCAAACTGCTCTTAGGTCCCTATCGCATTACATGGTTCTAGAGCTATTATTCCACTTTAACTGCCTTGGCTGCATCCTGTGGAATTCTGGGATTTGTAGTTTGATGAGGCAACTGAGCTATCTGGCTGAGAATTCTAAATACCTCTCCCTAAACTGCAAATCCCATGATTGCATGTGATATTGCCATGGCAGATATAATTTTGGATGTCACACCTTTCTTAAAAAGTAATACCTTTCTTAAAAGTTCTCATCAACTGCTGTTTTCAAAATTGCTCTTCTGGTGCTGTGATTATTCTGAACTTGTTTTTTACTGCTGTCTCATCTTAAAGTTTATGAATTCTTATGAGGTTGCAGTACTGTTTTAATTGTTCTTAATGCACTTTTGTTAGCCATCTTGGATATTTTGTATAGAATAAATATCTCAGCCGCACACAGTCACATAAATATAAGCCTGTGATCATGGAGGAACATGAAACAGAAGGAGGGACATCACCTGAGAGCTGAAGCAGTACAAAAACCCAGCTCAGAGCAGTCGTGCAAAAAGGTGAACCTCTTTAATGAGATCATAGAATCATAGAATCATAGAAATTCAGAGTTGGAAGAGACCACACAGGCCATCCAGTTCAACCCCCTGCCATGCAGGAACACCCTCAAATCAATCCCGACAGATGGCCATCAAGCCTCTGCTTAAAAACCTCCAAGGAAGGAGACTCCACTACACTCCGAGGCAGCAGATTCCACTGCCGGACAGCCCTGACTGTCAGGAAGTTCTTCCTGAGGTTCAGGTGGAATCTCCTTTCCTGCAGCTTGAATCCATTGCTCCTTGTCCTGGTCTCTGGAGCAGCAGAAAACAAGTCCCCTCCTTCCTCTACGTGGCATCCCTTCAAATATTTAAACATTGCTATCATGTCCCCTCTTAACCTCCTCTTCTGCAGACTAAACATACCCAGCTCTCTAAGTCTATCCTCATAGGGCATGGCTTCCAGGCCTCTCACCATTTTGGTCGCCCTCCTCTGGACTTGCTCCAGCTTGTCAATATCCTTCTTGAATTGGGGTGCCCAGAACTGGACACAGTATTCAAGATGGGGTCTAACCAAAGCAGAGTAGAGTGGTACCAGTACCTCCCTCGATCTAGACACCATACTCCTATTGATGCAGCCAAGAATTGCATTGGCTTTCTTGGCTGCCGCATCACACTGCTGACTCATGTTCAGCTTGTGGTCTATGAAGACTCCTAGATCCCTTTCACACGTACTGCTATCCAGCCACGTGTCCCCCATCCTATATTTGTGGATTCCATTATTTCTGCCTAAGTGTAGGACCTTACATTTCTCTCTGTTGAATTTCATTTTGTTCGCCCTGGCCCAGTTCTCCAATCTATCCAGGTCATTTTGAATTTTGATCCTGTCCTCAGATACAAGACTACACATTAGATACAAGACTACACATTAAGAAAGCAGGAAGTGAAATGCAAAAAGTGACAGGTTACAGAAAACAGTATGGATTGCTTTCTGTTTGTATGCAAGGCCCTACGCATACACACACAGCATGCTGGTTTGGATGTATGCTTGGAATATCCTTAAAAACCTTAAGAGGAAAAAAGAACCTCTATGAAGACTGACAGGCATTTTTCAGTGCGATAGAAAGGCCAACAACATATTAAAGAAGCACGGAGTTTATTTTATTATGCTCACATTGGCTTCCATGTTTATGATGTTCTCTTAGCTTGCATAAAAATGAATACGAGCAATACATCATTTTATATCATACATTTGTTTGTCCCTATGCTCATTACTTTACATCTGCTGAGTTAATATGTACACCAGGATTTGAGAGATTGCTGTTATTTCTACAGCTGACCCATACTTGTTCTGATTTGATAAAAGGGACGGGTATTTTTATTCACTCCTGTTTTCTTTCCTTGTGTAAGTGCAACACAAAAGGCAACCTTGGAAATGTCTCATCTGATCTTCTCATCTAATGCTGAAGGAGTTGCTGCAGATGTGAAAGATGAGGAATGTGAGTCACTGTGAACCGCCAATTAAGGTGGAAAAGATGTTCTGGCGTTCACAAAAGCATTGTTTCCCCCACATTCCTCAAGTACTTCTTCAGTATTTGAGTTTGGAAAGCGTTTACTGAAAGGAACACTAAAAGAAAGAGGCCCTTCTCTCTGAAAAGAAGTAACTACTCTTCAACATTAAAAAAAAGCTTCTCATTGGAATTCTGTGAATGATGCCAGTGTCTAGTTAGCACCTGCATTTTGGAGGATGATAAATAATTCATAGATTGTTTGGAATGGAATGGGAAATAACACATGGTTTCTCCACACATCCCTCATTCTAGGGCTCGGGAGTCTTGTATCACTAGTCCCAGCCTCCACGCTCTAGATTGGGATGGGCAATTGTGTGGGGACGAGGATCCAATTTTCCCCAGATTATCTCTCCAATGGTCATCCCATCTCAGAGCTAACTCAAATAATTATATTTTCTTCTACACTGCCTTTCAAAACAGTAAAGGAAGTGATGTGATGTCACTTTCTGACACTGTTTTGAGAGGGACTGCAGAGAAAAATGGTAGTATTGTGGTTAAATTTGGGAGTGCAGAGATGTTTATGCGAGTGGGGTAGGGGTATTTTCTCATACTTTGATGTGTTGCGGAGGACTGCCCAAGAATCATTACACATTTTTTGCTAAAACAGTGGAGGAGGGTTGGAGTCCTTTGGGGACTGGTGGAGGGCTTCAAGGGCCAAAAAAATGGGTCCAAAACTGCCAAAATTACCATCATTCTGCACAGCTGATACGGAAGAATTATAAGCAGACCTGAGGCTGCCTCTTCAGTAGATCCATCAGGGGATAGCAGTGGGAGTTGGCAAGGGCTTTTAAGATCCATAATTGTAACATCTTTCCATATTTCTCAATTTCAGTGCAGAAAAAAGAAAGCCAAACTGTACTGAGGATGTTGCATGTTCTGCCCTCAAGCTCCCTCTGACTACAAGGAATCTACTAAAGGCAGAAATTCAAGCCTGAATGGGTATTGTTGGGTGAGCAAGTGCAGGGACAGGATGACCACAGGACCTGGAACTTACTTTTTGGATCACAACCCCTAACATTTCCCGGCCTTCTTGACTGACTGAGAACCATAGTTAAAACAGTAACTTTTCTAAGTCCTGGAACACAGGTCACCATCTCAGCAATGGACTGGGTGTGTGACAGTGAGACTTAGGCGCTACTACATCTATAACTGTATGCTGTAGCAACTTATTCTTATACTCCATTTTAGCACCACAACACATCAGGAACTCTGACTAGAGCAGAACTTTGCACATAAGCACATAAGCGCTCTCTCCTATCCAATGGTAGCACCATGTCACAGCAACATAAGTTTTCTTTCTGCTGAGATGGTAGTCAAATTTATTTTCACATTAAAAGCATTTTGCCTCGAAGGGAAACCTCATTGGCCTTAATAATCAGCGCATCGATATTTATGAAGTCAAGCAGAGTAAATAACATACGTGCTCCACAACTACTGTAACTTGTTCCAGTGCTTTCCATTTCCCCTAAACACTGCTTTTGTGGAACGCTAGTGATCTCTACCAATTTCCTTATGAGAAAAAGTTATGACAGCCAAGTATTTAGATGATATTTTGATCAGTACAATTATTTAAAGTAAAGCAAAGTCAGGCATGTAAACAATATTCTCATTGAAAGTAAAAGATCATTCTATAAGTTAATAGTTATCTAATTATTGTCTGTGCCAGTTAGGGAATACTGGGTGCTGTAATTCCAAAAGTACCTTTTTACTACCACTGTATTTCTCAGGCCATTTCCACACTACACTGTTTATAGTGCTATTATTCCACTTTCAATCTCCTATAGAATCCTGGGGTTTGTAGTTTAGGGAGTGGGATTTAGAATTCTCAGCCAGAGAACTCTTTGACCTCAGTAAAGTACAAATCCCAAAATTCCACAGGATATTGAAAGTGGAATAATAGTACTATAACAGGGTAGTGCAGAAATGGCCTCAGAATCAGGACTCTGCTAGCACCCAAGCTTTGCCATCAGAACTGACTACACAAAATGTATCTGTTTCCAGCCATTTTTATTTATTTAAATATTTATCTATTGTCTCCCAGATGACTAGGTGAGACACAGCATATGACAACAAATAAAACTATGAAAAACACTCTTAAAACAGACTAAAACAACTTTTAAAAAAAGTTTTTAAAAATCTGTACACATACCCTTAAAACAATCCTACCTAGCTGCATCAGAGGGAGAGATCAGATTCAGAGATGGGGAACACATAGTCCTCTAGACGTTTTTGGGCTTCAGCTCTCACCATCCCTCACCACTGGCTTTTCGCTGAGTCAGATGGCAGCTGAAGTCCAACAACATCTGTAATGCCATACCTTCTTTGGTTTGATGGTGAGAATCTTTCCACTGGCCTGGCTCAGACCAATTGTGTTTTGCTTCCCTCCAAGAACTGTGTCCACCAGCCAGCATCACTGACATCTAGCTGCGGCAGGGATTGAAAGCTGACGCAGTGAGACCCTTCCAACAGTGTGACTGTCAACTGGCTGCTCTCCTTTTCCAGAACCATTTTCTGCAACTGCCATTCCACTTTCCTTTTCAAGATACCTGGAACTGGTGATCCAGTTGTTATGCATGGAGCCAGCCAGCTGTGCACCTATATTCTACAGAACTTGTACATAGACCAAATTATAGGGCTTATGCCTAAAGTCTGCCATGGAATCAACCACATAACATTGCCCTACATGAGTGGGATTTAATGTACTCAGAATGTAATTAGATCCCCACATAGAGCTGGTCACCAGTGTTCCAGGTGTAGGAGAAGAATATACTTTTCAGGGATCATCTAAAATGGCCCTTCATTATATAGTGGGGGGTGGGGGGAAACACTGGTACCTGAATTTCTTTATTTTTCTCTTCCCTCCTCATTCCTTTTTCCTTTTGTATCATGTCCTTCACATATTACACGTTTGGAGCAAAATGGAAGCACATTAACATGGCTGGCTAGCAAACAAACAAGCAAGCAAGCAAGAGTGTACATACTTACTTACATACATACATGTTATGTTTAGGAAAATCAGTCAATCAGTTCTGAGTGCAGAATTTAGTTTTCCATGGATTGAAATGAATGCTGCAGCCATTTCTTAAAACCCTCAGTAAAATTAAACATCACCCAATGGGAATACCTGAAGTTCTCCTCCAGTCAGAATTTTCAGGTGGCCTGTGACTCTCTTGGACTTCTTACTGATTGAGTGAATGTTTAGTCTTGAAAATTTCTCTTTTAGAGATTCATCTTCATCATTTTTCTTATATTTCAGCACTGCAAATTAGATAAGCCACACCACTAATAAGGGTTTGCATTCATAGGGCACCTATTCAGCTCAACTCTTCTTTAATATCACAACAAACCAGAGATTGAGAGAGAGAGACATGTTGCTATTACTCATTCTACTTACAGAAATAGCAAAAATGATGAAAATCCTTATAGTCATACAGTTTGAGATCAGAGGTGTTCTGGATTACAGATTTTTCCATATTTTGGAACATCTGCATATAGATAATGGCCATTTCTGTATGACGATGCTCTTTTGCATTGTCGTGCTGCAATTCCAGGGCCGGAAAGGAGTGCACCAATAACGCTCCCTTCTGCATTTGCTTGGTCCCTGAGGAAGGGAGCACGATGGCCCTGCCTGTTCCTTCCACAGTGCAGCCGGGCACTTGCCTTTGCTGTGGTGGGGCTGGAAGTGTCGCAACTGCGCTTCTGCAGCTTTTGCACGATGGTAAGTACAGGAGCACCACATGATGGAGGTGCAAAATAGATTTTTTTCCATTTTGCAAATACCGCGAGAGTGTGATGTTTTACAATGGGATGGCAACAGGACAGCAACGACGTCATGCAGAAACATGAAACTTGCCATCCTGTTGCAGAAGTGGCACAGTGACATCATGTGGAAAGGACCAATGAGATTATATAACATTCTTTCAATATGGGGTCTGCTCTTTTGTCAGTTCTTCTCCTCTTGCATTCTTCCAGTAGGGAACATGAGGGAATTATGGAGGCTTGCTTGGGACTGCATGCACACACTGCTTGCAAAGTGTCTCAGTCGGTTTGGCACCTTTTCCCCCCTCTCAGCCCATTTTGGACCATGCATGTGGGCTGTCTGCAAAGTTAGGTGGAGAGGAAAAATGCACCAAGCCGGCTGAGAGACTGTGCAAGCAGCATGCATGTGTATGGTCCACAACAAGCTGAGAGGGAAAAAATGTGCCAAATCAACCTCTGCAAGCAGCATGTGTGCATTGTGCCAAATGAGCTTCTGTAATTCCATCATGTTCCTTACAGAAAGAAAACTGGGTTCCACTTTTCAAAAGTTTTGGATTTTGGAACACTCTAGATTTTGGCTTTTCAGATAAGGGATACTCAACCTGTATGAGCTTTAAAAAAAATTATCTCTCTAATTTCTCCTGTTGCTTGCAGTAGCATCAATGATGCCTTTTATTGTGAAACTTATAACATTGTGTGCTATAATAATTTCTGTGCCTTTGCAGTCTAAATCCCTGGTGAGTCTGCCTGGAAAATATTCAAACATCACACACAGATACACACATGCCTTAAGGAAATGCAAGTATCAAATTGTGAACCTCAAACAAATTTAATATTCCAGACCACTTCTCACTAGAGAAGACTACCAGACTGAAATCAAGTGTTTCATTCCGGCATTTAAAGATTTTTTGGCTGCGAATAAGCTAACGAAATGTCTTGTTGTGCTTCTCAAGAATAACAGTGGTTATCCATGATAGTCAAAAGAAATCAACATATACAAAGGCAGAATACCTCTGAGAACTGGAATGAAAGAGTGGCCGTTATTTTTATAACTTACTTGTGAACTTCTAGATAAGGATGGGAAACCAGGGGGCCAAATGTAGTCCTTCTGATGTCCCATTGCTACAGCTCTTCCACCATGACACCATCATTGTATGAGGAGTGTTTCCATAGAAAAGGTTGAAATTCCTCTTCAAAGGCTTGGTAGCTTAAAGCTAAAATATGCTGATATTTTCAGATCTGCCCAACAATGGAGTTCTTGAGAACTTATTTGAAATCAAATTCAGCCCTTGGACTGACAGAGGTTCTTCACCTTTGCTCTAGAGGTAGCTGGCTAACAACTGCTTAAAACAGGTCAACAAACTTGACAAATCTTGGCAGAGCTTGGAAAAAAATTGGACTATAACTTCCAGAATTCCTGGCTGGACTGGCCATCATGACTGTGGAATGTTAGGAATTGAAGTCCAACATAAGTAACGTTGCCAAGCTCCAGGTGTTAATTCGATCCCAAAAGGCACAAAAGGTGTGATTTGTGCGGTCCTTCAAATATTGTTGGAATGCAGCCTTAGCCATTAAACCCACTGGGAGAAATGCTGGAAGTAGCAGTTCAGCATTATTTGGTAGGCCACACAATTCTCACCACTGCCCTAAGGTTTTTGAATTAAAGATTTCAATTATCAAAGTTTTGTGTTAGGACATCATGATAAATCAATGCCCTGGGCTGATGCATTCCAACCTTATCCTCTCTCCTTGTCCTCAAAAGCAATGTTGGGGAGGAGTATGGAAAGTTTAACTTCTGTGGCTTTGATTAACCACAGCTTTTTATGTTATCTGCATCCTACAAATCGTAGTTAATCATAACTATGGTTTGTCTAAAACAAGTCAACATGAAACACTAAACTACAGTTAACTTGAAATATATCTATAAGCTTTCAGTTAGATCAAACCCACACCAGAAGAAAGGAGAGAAATGAGAACACAAGCCCAGAATGATCTAGTTAATTATTCTATTTAGTTTACTTCATCTAGTCTATGTCTATCTGAATCTAGATCCAATCCAATATGTACAAGTGTTTAAAACAGTCAGTCCTAGTTTCATACAATGCTAACACCCAAACACTTAACACAATTAGCTTGCCCTTGAATATATTTATCTTCGCCATGTTACCTAGTTCCTGTACATCACAATCAGAACAATTTGTACTAACTTTTTCACAACCTATTTAATGAAACAAGCTTCTACAAGCAGAAAACTTCTCTCGGTGTATCTTGGAATTATTCCCTGCTGTTGGTCTATGTAGTTAACCTTCTCTTACCTATATCCTTTCTTCTTTTTAGTTCATTGATATTCATATTCATGGCTTTCACAGCAACCAAAGCATCCTGTAGTGCTCGGTGATCTGGGTGGGACATGGGTGTTGCATTCAAGAGTTCACAGAGTAACAAGGGATATTTCATCACTCGCTGTATCGGCTTGATCATCAGAGATCCCATGTCCAGTAAATTTGGTTTTCCTCTGAAATTCAAACAAAGCCATGTTAAGTAAACAAATGAGTCTTTTCAAGTTGGAGAGAGGAAGAATTTATTTCCTTGTAACAAAACCTTGTACAACAATACACATTAGATATAATAGTTCCTTTTACAATTACAAATTCAACTGCTGAAAGAATGCATAAGCTTTGAGGGGAGAAATGTTGAATGTTGAAATGCATGAATATTGAGTCATTATAACTGAAGACATACATGCTATTGGCTAATGCACAACATTCTTTGTCAACTCTTGTACTATGTGGCCAATGTCTTCATCCATCTGACATTATAACCAGAGCCTGGAAAAGTTGCATTGTTGGGATACAACTCCCAGAATTTCCAGAGGCAGAGGATTCTAGAAATTATAGTCCAAAGGTAAATCCAATTGATAGTCTTAACTAGGGCAGATCCATTGAAGGAATGGGACTTGTAAGTTAATACTTGAATCCATTGCTTTAGTAGACTAACAGCTGAATTTACCCAACAAAAAGATTACTCCTTGAAGCTCTGATTATGCAAGTACTTCTACTTACGAGTCCAAGTTGGCTTTATTATACTTCTGTGCAGTTCTGTTCCACTAACCATTTGATCCCCTTATTTACCTGAACTACTGAGACCACCTTTGGGTACTACCCTAAATTTATCTGATCCCTAGACAAAATAGCAAGTACTGATGGCTTTAAAATGGACCATTGCAAAGATACTAGGTGTAGCCTTGCTTTTGTTATGGTCTTTTAGTAGGTATACCAGCAAAGAAATGTAGAGGAGCAGATTGTAAATATAACCGCAACTGTTATTAGTCTGATGGAACTGGCATTGTCAACTTTGGGGACACTTCCTGCTCCCGGGTCTTGAACAGAGCAGTGTGATGAGCAGACACAACTAATAGCCCTGATAAAATGTTGCCTGTTAATTTGTGAAGGTAGTCATTAAAAGTACAAGAATAGGATGGCACAGTCCCCACGCCACCCAGCCAGTTTAGGTAGTCCTAAATCGGATTTTTAAAAAACATTTCTAGTCAATCTGACAACAATGTATTTACCAAAGCAGGAGAATACAGGACAATGTGTGTGGATCTAGTCTTATGTGTATATGTGCACTGTTAATAAGGCGCAGTAAAAGTTTAGTATTTTCTACATGCTTAATTCTGTCCACATGTTTCCTACACTATGTGCAACTTCTGCACTACATTGTTACAGTGTTATCATCCCACTTTCAACCTCCTATGGAATCCTGGAGTTTGCGGTTTCGGGAGGGGAATTTGGAATTCTCAGCCAGAGAGCTCTTTGGCCTCAATAAACTCCAAACCCCAGAATTCCACAGGATGTTGAAAGTGGAATAACAGCACTATAACAGTCTAGTGCAGAAATGGCCATAGTTTGGCTCATTTTCTTGACTTTCCAGCTCTGCGTGAAGATTGTGGCCTGCCTTCTGACAGGAGCAACATTTTAGCCTGTAAGTTATTGTGCTCAGGAGACACCTGTGATCATGTGCGGGTGGCATTGCTTTGGTTGTTGAAGGAACTTGTGCATAAGTATAACCAAGTACTGTACAAATGGAGGATCTTTTTTAACAAGGGTTCCTTTGACAAACACCACCTGGAAAACACACTTTTAAATCTATTTCAAAGACTGGTGATGCTTCACCGTATATAGAATGCTGGTTTTCTCTCAACCTGAAACTATTATTGTTTTCCACAGAGCAACTCAATGGATGTAAAACTTTAATCAGTGTCTTTGTTCCAACAGTTTGGTTTTGGATAGTTTCCCAAGTGATAGACCACCCTCTGCTTGCATTTCTGTGTGACACCATCAAGCAATCTGGCTTGAAAGATAGTAGGTTTGCCAGGAGATAAAAATGACTCTGCTAGGCATGAAATGCTACAGAGGTCAGCCCATCTCATTCCGTCCAGTCAGATTACCCAGGGATAACTACTCTCTTTAGATTAGTTGTGATTTTAACACATATCCTTTAGAATCACACTGTAGTGAGACGGAAGCCATTTCCACACTAGACTGTTACAGCACTATTATTCCACTTTCAACATTCTATGGAATTCTGGGGTTTGTGGTTCTGGGAGGGACCCCTCAGCCCCTCCCAGAACTGTAAACCCCAGGATTCCATCGGATGTGAAAGTGGCATAATAGCGCTATAACAGTCTGTGCAGAAATGGTTGGAGAGAGAAAAGGAGCAAATGGTCTTACCACAAAGGTGAAAACAGATGTGTAACAACTTGTGACAGCCATTATAAAGAAAATTAAGTTCATAATTCATTTGTGATGCCTCTTCAGCCACAACATCTTCACATGAATTCCATCAGCTTTCTAAGGCCAAAAGCAACTACTTTAATCTCACCACAAACCACGGCTGCTCCTTGATGCTCAAATTAAAGCATATCACTTAATTCTCACAGCATCTCATTCTGTCTGCAGATGGCAGGCAACAGAATGAATCCACATATGAAATACCAACGCATAGGCTGCCCCTCTCCTTCCACCCAGAAGTGAACATCCTTGTAAACCCCTCTATGTTTCAACTTAATGGAAGGGCCGGGATAGGAAATGGGATGGGAATAAAAGATAAAAATGTCCCATTCATGCAAGACCCAGCTTATAAAGATACCTTTCAAAATCCTCCCTTTATGTACTTCTATATGTTACACACATATATGTATATGGTGCTCCTATTCACAAAGACCCAGGGCTAAAGCAGACAGTACTTTAAGGACATAATCTCTAATCTGGATCATGTTCATGGTACATGCAATTCACTTGCAATTTACATTGCAAGACTTATTTTGCAACATAAATTGAAAGTATAGTGGGTCTCAACTTGACCAGAACCAGAGAACCAGACCTCCTCTGTCCATGCTAGCATCCCAATATAAGCAGAGCTTTCCAAACTTTTCATGTTGGTGACACACTTTTTAGACATGCATAATTTTGTGACACAGTAATTCAGTAAGTAATTCAGTAACTGGAGGCAGCCCCTCCAACCAAGCCTAGCCCACCGCTGCTGTCACCCTCGCCAGGGTCTTCCTCAGCCCAGGGCTGCAGCAGTGGAAGAGAAGCCCTTACACACAAGCCTGGCCCTGCCCTCTCCAGGATCTTTCTGGCCCGGGGCAGTAGCAGCAGTGACACACCTACACACTGCAGCTGACACACTAACATATCATGATACACGGTTTGGAAAGCTCTGCAGTATAGATGAGGGCCCCTCCACATACATGCAGAGGATATTCTTGGCAAGGTTTGTTCAGATGGGGGTTGCCTTCCTCTGAAGCTGAGAGAGTGTGACTTGCCCAAGATCACCCAATGGGTTTCCATGTTGAATGGGGATTTGAACCTTGATTTCCAGAACTCAGACCATTACACCATTTTGGCTGTCTGTGACCTGTAGACTTTTGGTGACCCTAAGAATTTCATAGTTTTCTCAGGCAAGGAATACTCATACATGGTTTTGCCAGTTCCTTCCTCTGAAATATAGCCTAGAGCACCTGATATTTGTGGGCAGTCTCCCCTCCAAGTACTAAGCAGGGCTGACCTGGCTTAGCTTTTGAGATCAGGCAGGATCTGCTGCCTTTACAATATTTAGGTCCTGTAAGTCACTATACACACCGTGCGCACACATGCACACAAACACATGCACACAAACAAATAAAAAGAGGTGGCATCCAGTCACTAAACTTCCACTTGTAGTGATGAATACCTTATACAGTACAAGTCTCCTCTAATTTTAATTCTAAATAAGCTGCATTTTAAACCTTTCCCACCACCATTGCTTCTTTGCTGTATCATAAGATATTTTATTCATCAACCTATTAGAGGTCAGTTATTTGGAACACAGTAAATGGGAACTGGAAGTGTATCTCCCCAGGGATAAACCTATGGGCAAGGGGGTGGCAAGATAAGGGGATTTCCCCCCAAATAAGAATTCTGTCCCATCAAAAAAATTTTCACTCTAGTCCCCAAATGTCTAGTATTGCAGAGAGACACTAAAAACCTTCAGCCTGCTGCATTTGCATTTCTGTGGTCGCTTTGCCAGTCCTGTTTCTTTGAATGCCTAAAGCTATTTCTATAGGCTCGAGTGAAGTTTTAAGTTGTTGGAGACTAAAGGAAAATTTCATTTGGGGGGTTGGATATTTAGGAGTATTAATGCTCTTATTTTGCCCTGCCACTGTAGCTACACCCCTGTATCTACGTTACTCCAAATGTGTTTTCTGGCACACTAGGGAACAAATATCCCTGGGAATAAGTGCTGCAGAATACTTAGGATAAGATAGTTTTCATCCTTGAAGCCCTGCTTTTCATGGGGATAGGATTACCTAGCCAGCTTGACAGCTTGGGGGAGCTGCTACCTCGTAATAAAGTATAAAGCATTTCCCCGTTTAAATACAAATCTAAAAATATAGTCAAAAGATTTCTGGTTTTGTTGTTCCTGCCTCTCTGTGTGTATATGCATGTGTGAGTGAGTGAATCAAAATTATTTACAGTTATCTCATGGAGGTATTTATTCTGGAAATCACTAACATACTATACTCTCTTTGCTATCGCTCAGCACTGAGCAGAGAGAAAGGGTTAGTGTTAAGCTGAAATATCTTGCAGCCGTGAGTCACTTGTGCAGGAGTCTACGTGCTAAAATGCTCATTAGGATTTCTGCAAAAAATAAAAAAATAAAATAACAGGGGTTATTATTGGTCCTGGATTGTGCCGGCTGGAAAGTTTCATGCGTCCCCTTGCTCAGTCACAACAGGGTTGCCCAGAAACTGGCCTCTAAAAGGTAATTGCTTATGAATTATTGACCAATTTACATTCTGAGAGCAACTCAGAGTTTATGGCATCTATTTTTGAAGGTGATAAGTGCACATTAATTTGCAGAAATGCAGTGCAAGCAATTTGTGGTGCATCTGTGCTGTTCTGACACACACACTTGGACAAGCTCTCTTTCTCTCCTTTGTACATACAAGAGCACAGATTTTTCCCCCCATTGTTTCTATAAGCACAACTTTCTCACAGACTCTCTGTCTTCCATTTTTAAATTTTATTTAACTGATCCCAGGACCACTTGCCTGCATGATTTATTTTACTCCATCTTCCACCTCTGTACTGATCAGCAGGATATCAGCCTTGCAATCTATAACAATAAATGAGCGTGCATGTCCATCTGACTCTGCCATTGCTGCAAACCTAGAAATGCCCCCCAGAAAAAACTTGGTGAGCATGCTGGGAGGGCCCTGAGGGAGTTATAGTAATTATTTTATTTTTAAAATGGATTAATTTCAATCACATAGGAGAAGGGAGCTTTGCAGCCGGTTTTGAGTAGCACAGCCAGTTTTGCAAGCACCAAATGCTTGCAATTGGTTTGGGGCAGCAGAGCAGGGGAGCAAGCTATTATCCTGGCGTTTCTCAGTGCTGGAACAATAATGTACCTGACAGTTCCTGGCTCAAAGACTGGAATCCTGTTGGTGACATACCTATGTTTAAACATATGCATACATATGTCCTGTTGTGGACATTGCAAAGATTCAGGAGGGCAACATTAGTTCTCAGCCACGTGCTGACTGGGTGCCCTCCTGCTGTCTTTCCCCAGTCATGAAATGGCCACTGCATCACCCTGGTAAATGGAGATTGCCTAGGCAGGTGGCAAGGATGTGCAATTATCCTGGCTGATGCATTATGTTTCACCCATACGATACAGGATCTCAGTCCAAGTGTGTTGGTATACATGCGTGCACACACTGAAGGAGAAAATGAAAATTCCTGCTCCCTGAAACATGAGGGAAAGAAAGGGCAATGATAAATGAGCAACAGACATGGAAAAAGGCGGGGGCAGAATGAGACAATAAAAACAGGTGAAGGTAAAGTTGTCATATTTTCCAATTGCCTGGATTTTATTGGAATTCTAGTCATGCCACCTGGTGCCTGTTTATACCATTTGCTGGCCTGGATTCTCAGACAGCATTTTTAAAAATTCAACATCAATTTCATATCACTCTAATTGTCACAGCTCCATCCTAAGGAATGCTGGGAATTGTAATCTGGCGAGGTACTTTGAAGGTATCAAGGTACTTTGAGAAGAGACAGAACGAGGAATCTGTTCGATTCTTTAGGGAAGACAGCACTTGGGTGAGCTTTAGAACTAAAGTCAGGGAAATAGACTAGAGTTCTGTACAAGACAGTTCTATTTTCAATACCTTTAAATGTATTTAGCTGTTAAATGAAGCCACAGCTGTGCCCGATATCACATTTTGGGAGCTTAAAGATTTAAAACTGTAGAGTGACTCAAAGATCTCTGCATTACCGTGGCCTTGTTAGCTGAAGAATTCTGGCAGCTGTAATCCAAAACAGTAATATTTCCAAGTTGTTTTTTTAAAGTATCCAAATCTTTTTTCCTATATTCAAGTCAATATGATTGTTGATATTTTGTAGATAGAACATGGACATGAAGCTGAGCACAGGTGCAACTAGGTTATTACAGAAGTCTAAAGCAGGACTCTAAACTTTGTGGTAAAACTCCAGTTGGAAACCTAGATTCTGGAAGGTCAGAATGAAAGAAAAAGCCTGCAACCCTAAAAATATCTGGTGAAGGGCATACAGAAACGCAGTCACTGAAGAGTTTTTGTCTCAATGGTCTTCAGCTGTTGTTCTCCCTTACAATCATGCCAGCAGGGATTTTTGGAGATTCAGACTATTTTAACGTCCCTATGCCATTAAATAATACAATCATTAGTTTCTCAATTGAATTAGTCAGCAAGAATAAAAGAAGCTAAAAGTTATGATACCAGATTACAGACAAAACTGGATTCTAGCCAGCCAAAATCTGATTCTGGATACAGTGCCCATTTTGTCATTGCGACAGACTTGATTGTTTTGCTTTGCAAAAGTAATGTTCTTCATTACTAGCATACTAACATTTATTAGCAGCAATGTTAAGGAATTTGTTTTCAGTACATCCCATGTTGCTTTCCATTTCTAAAACACAGGTATAACATGCAAGTGCTATTAGACTTTGACCAGAAAGACCGAGGTTTAAATCTACATCCAGCCATAATGTTTATTGAACAACTTTGAATCATCTAGACAGACACTCTCAGTAATTCAAAGCATTCTTGTGAGGATAAAATAATGAGAGTGAATGAGAAATTGAATGTAAAACATTACAAATAACAACATCACCTGAAACAAGTTATCCAATAGTATTACATTCTTTCTCCCCATACAAACATTTCAATGCAAATATGACTTGTTACTCCTAAAATTTTGTTTTTGAAACAATCATGGGAAAAAAGCTGATCCCTTTTCTATCTTTAAGACTTATTAAAAAAATTAAATAACACATTACTTTCAACATGCTACAAAACAATGAATAGTGTTAATACTTTATAAATTTCCAGAAGAAATAACTAAGAATAACACATTCAGTTTTTGAATAATATTCCAAACTCTGCAGTAAGCTATATGTGCAGCTCTTCAGATGAAGGGATTGGAGGAAAATATAATAAATAAAAGGAAATATGGCACTTACCCTTCTTCATATATCTTTCTGCCAACGGAAAAAAAATAGAGCTGTTAGCATTCTCCTGACGAAAACTATATTAACAACCCCAAATCAATCCATCAATCAGTCTTTATTGTACAGACAACTTAAATCTGCTTACACTGAACTTGGTACGCTCATTTACATGTAATGCCAAATTATGCTTTAACAACATAAAGATAAACCCCAATAACCTTCAGTTTCTTGCCTACTTCCCCTCTTATTGCCTTTGGTGCTGTGTGCAGCTGCAACAAGATCAAAAATGTCCACTTCTATTATCAGTTTATCACAATTCAGTGACACATTCAAGGCCAAAATGCAATTAATCTTAATCTTGATTAATTGAAACAAGGCAGCTGCTGAAACTATGGTTGAACGAAGCTGGGCTGTTTTCAACAAATCACAGTTAAGATTAAGCTCAGTTTGCTGTGCTCCTGCATTCCAAAGTGTCCAAGTTGTGGTAATTGATGTTATCATAATTAAGTAGACCAACCAAAAGGACATAAAGATCTCTGTGCAAGATTTTGAAACCAAATATTTTTTCATCAGGCAAAGACAGTTTTCAGAAAGTGTACAGGGGGAGTGGTAATGGAGGAGTGAAGATGTTAGATTCACAGAGGCCATTTCCACACTACACTGCTATACTGTTGTTATTCCACTTTCAACCTCCTGTGGAATCCTGGAGTTTGCAGTTTAGGGAGGGGCATTTAGAATTCTCAGCCAGAGAGCTCTTTGGCCTAAGTAAACTACAAACCCCAGAATTCCACAGGAGGTTGAAAGCAGAATGATAGCACTACAACAGTGTAGTGTGGAAATGGCCATTGTCCACATGTTCTCTTCACATAGTACAAGAGGAAGAGTCTGCAAATGATCAGGTTAGGCTCATCAGGCCACCCACACAGATCCCAATGGCCCTAGGCCTGCTAGGAACAAGAAAGGTGACGAAAGCAGAGCTATAAAATTTGGTTCTCCATTTGAGAACGCAAATAAATCCCGCCCGTCACCCTCAATCCTGTCTTTGTTTGGCGTGAAGTTTGCAGAGGTCCTTCTCAGAAATACAACACTGTAATAACTATTTTGTCAGGGCTGGAGATGAAATTAGGTGTTCTAAGAGGCAAAGCAGGCTAATGAGAAGCAAATATAGACCATTTTTCTTTAAGATGAAAACTCCATCAGAAGATAAAGCTCCATTTTAAGACTGCACAATCTTCTCTTACTCCATTGTAGGTCCCTCTACTTTCCAAAAGCAGGGACATTTATCTATGGCCATTTCTGCACTACACTGTTACAACGCTATTACTCCACTTTCAACCTCCTGTGGAATTCTGGGGTTTGTAGTTTACTAAGGCCAAAGAGCTCTCTGAGTGAGAATTCTAAACGCCCCTCCCTGAACTGCAAACTCCAGGATTTCATAGGATGTTGAAAGTGAAATAACAGTGTAGGGCAGAAATGGCCTAAGTTGACCATTGATAAATCCCAAATTCCTTAATGCGGTACTATCTTTATTACAGACAGTTTATTACAGGTGAAATTCATCTAGAATTAAAATGGAAGTTCTCAAATTACACACCAAAACAAAAGTATGTGACTTCACGGCTCACTTGGTCTTGTTCTCATAACACTAAACTGAGGTTTTAACATTGGCCCTTTTCGCATTAGTCTTCTCGCGCGAGCGGGGGAGGGCGGCTCGCGCATGAAGCCTTCTCCGGGAGGCTGCCGCTTCCCCCTCCTTCCTTCCGCAGGCGAAGGAAGGAGCGGCGAAGCGGCAGCCTCCCAGAGGCGGCGGCGGCTCGCGCATCCGTCCATTCCCCCCCGCGCGCGCGAGAAAGGAGCCTGTCCCCTCCATCCCCCCCGCGCGCGCGAGAAAGGCACTCCTCCCGTCCGCCCCCCCTGCGCGCGAGAGAGAGAAAGGCGCTCCTCCTGTCCGCACCCCCGCACGCGCGAAGCAAGACGTGTCACGCGAGCGCTCCGCCCCGTCCCTTCCTTCTGCAGGGGCGGAGGGAAGGAAGCGCGACCCGGCCGGCTCCCGGACACTCCGCACGAAAGGTAAGTGCGCGCGGGCGCCGGGAGCGTTGCGCGAGCGCGGGTGATTTTCGCTTGGAAGCGAAAATCAAAAAACCCGCGCTTGCGCCACTTCAGCCCTGTGAGCCCGGCGGAAGTGGGAGTGCGTCGTGCGGAGCGACGCTCCCACTCCCGCGAGGCTCACGGGGCTGTCGCGCGAGAAAAGGCCCGTGTGAAAAGGGCCATTGAGTTCAAAACAGTCCAGTAAGGTTTAGCAGACATGTTTAGTGAAGAAAAAGTGGCAACTTGTTTGCATTGCTCCCTCCCAAGACAACACCAGATGCTTCATCAACAGCATTCTTGAACTACATTCACTATGAGGCAATTTGCCAATAACAGCTGTTGTACACATTCTAGATTCTTATGGGCTATACACAGAAGTCAAAAGGTCTAGATAAATCTCTTCCTATAGCTTCCCATAAAAGAAATATATAATGAGAATGACCATAATAAAACAGACTTTAGAAGAAAAGGAGGGGAAAGCTCCAATATTTTTATGTACAGTTTACTGTAAAGAGAGTAAAGCATTTTATGATGTTGGGAATTTAAAAGAGATTCAGATATATTAGGAACGTTAATAAGATGGAATACTTGGGTTTAAGATGGAGACTCCCTGAATCAACTTCCCAAGAAAGCCTGTTTTGATGGCATCTTGTAGATCTTTTTTTTCCCATTCAGATCCAAATGCAGAAAAATATATTCATGTTTCCAGGAAAGCAGCATAAACATGCAGTCCTAGTAAACCTCATAAAATTCTGGATTTATAGGAGGTATTTCATTGACAGCCCTAACAGCTCTTTCATGCTAGGCAATGAACAAATTATCTGAAACAGTCATTTGAAATATTCTTACTTTAAGGACTGCAGACAATCTCTTATATGTTGCTTTAGTTCTTCATCTTTTTCGTACGATTCCAGTAGGATGTGGGCATCATCATGGTGGTAACAGTAGATTTTATATGCATCTTCTAATAGGTCTTTAATCTGTAAAAACACTTGCCCTGTTAAAATGCAAAGCAAAAAACAAAAGCCAAAAACTGTCAGATAATTTAAGGTTCACTTCAAATGTATGAACGCGCCTCATTTTTATGGCTGGTCTCAGATATCCTGTTCTCTTGCTTTATCCCATTTCTGAGATCAAGTGGGCAAGCAAACAGAGAGAGAAAGAAACAGGCAAGCAGGCAGGCAGAGCCTTCTTGGTGTTCATGCTAAATGCTGAATACTCTTCTAGGATATGCACTGAGCTCTCTTGAATAAGCCACATATCCTATGTTACAGAAGACAGTAGAGGTGTGAGAACAGTCCTATAGGTGAAAGCTTGTTCAGTTCAGGCTGGGTTTTACAATTAAAAAAGGGAAAGAAGAGATCTTAAAATAGTCCGTCCAAGTTAGCACATCAACAGCAGGCTCAGCAAACAGACAACTTACCTGGTCAGACTCCCCACTAAGATGAGGTATATTGTCTTTCTACTTCATGTACAAGCTTGCATCTATACTCATAAATCAGCACACATTGACCCTACTGAAATCTTTCTGGAGGGAGCCAGTAAATATTCTATAAAAGACTCTTGGTATATTTAAAACTTCTATTGCTATTTGTTGGAAGTTTTTGTTTTTCTACTGCTGTCTGCTAATATTTCAATTGTTATCCCACCAACTGTACCATCATTATTGATTTGATTTTCTTTTCATGTTGATATTTTCATTGTGGTATTCCTAGAGAAGAACTGCTTGGTATTTGTAGAAACCAAGTAGTTGAGGACATTATACATTACGCATTGCATTGTAGGTCATATGAAATCCCAGGACACAAATAGTTGGTAGATGTTTAGAGCCTGTAGCTAACCTTAATTATAGGATAGCATGACATCTAGTTAAATTAAGCTGCTTGGTTAATGTATCTAGATTTGCTGAGAAAGTAATCCAGCTGAGAAGTGCCCATGAGAATAAGAGAGATTGTTTCTTATAATAAACGTGGGTTCAGTAAATATATCTGTATATACTGTACTTGTACATTGTATTCTTGAAAATATATATGTATGTATGTGTGTGTGTATATACATAAACACACACACACACACACACACATATAGATATGTAGATTTCTAAAATCTTTTGAATTTAACCTTTTATTTGATTTCTTGATTGCTTGGCTGTAACCTATGTTTGGTTACCTAATAAGAAAATTATTTGATTGATCCTTGTTGTGAGCTATGTGGATTGTCTTTTTGAAAAACAGAAATAAACAAGGCTAGTGTGTTTTACCTTTCCTGGGAACATTTTTTCCTTGTAATCTGAGCAAGAAAAAAAATAAAGAAGTGGTATACAAAGAGGAAGAAAAGCTGAGAGTCCTGTTCTCTAGATTTTACTGTTAGGAAGTTATATAACATCCATACCTGTCTTTAAAAATAGTTATACTTCTGCTTTTTAGAACAGCAGATGATTTTGAACATTCTCATTGTTTGCATGTTATAAGGAAGTGGAAAGGGGTGTATATGTCTCTGAATTGTACTTCCTTTTTTGCATCTCCTTCAATGCCCAACACACAGAAAACACCTGCTTGATTTCTGCTCACAATGCTTCTATTAAGGTCTTAAGAGAAGGAGTGACATTAAGATGGCACTCCTGTTTTTGGGATGTGTAAGAAAACCAGCTTCCTGACAGAATGCACCTATTTCCTATTACCCGTGTAGGACTACACATGGCCTCACATGACACATCAGCTTCACAGGGGCTTGTGAAGCATGGACTTTTCTTCTGAGAAGCAGCATATCTTAATAGTGCATTTTCTTAGGCTTTGGGTTAATGTGGAGGGAAAAACCATCCACCTTCTGATTTGCTTTGTGCCTAAGGACTAAGATGAATGCAATGTACATACAGGTGAACTTCATTGGTAAGGGTCGAAGGCCATTTCTGTCTTACACTGTTATAGTGCTATTATTCAACTTTCAACATCCTGTGGAATCCTGGGGTTTGCAGTTTAGGGAAGGATATTTAGAACGCTTAGCCAGAGAGCTCTTTGGAAACGACAAACCCCAGAATTCCACAGGATGTTGAAAGTGGAGTAATAGCACTATAACAGTATAGAGCAGAAATGGCCTAATATCCAGCTAGATGGGTTAAATGGAGAACTACTGTTTGTCACAGTTGACAAATACAGGGCTATAGACACTAAATGTACATGATTCAGTATAAG